>WJFB01000229.1:0-82001 GCA_009870185.1 Pygmarrhopalites habei | reverse complement strand
GCTGTACCCTTCTTTTAGTAGAGTTTTAATTTGAACTCTGACATGCACCCGGGATTTCTTATGACCTGACCTCATTGTGTAAAAAATTTTACGGCATTCTAAGGTGCGTAGGTCAAGATATTTAACTTTAAAGGCGGGAGCGCCGAACGCACACGAATTTTTTGTCCATACTGTATATAGATCCGACTCTCATGAAGGTGGGAACTGGTGAGACATATATATTTTGTATTTTCCAAAGGTTTACGGTTTCCAGATGATAATGTCTGTATAAAAAAGCAGGTTTTTTTGTCCCACGAAAATTGAGAGAATTCGGCCCACTCGACTTCCACATTCCACTCTTTTACTCTCTCATCCGAATGAGTGCGGAAAAGAAAGAAACCAGATGAGATAAATGTGACTTTTCGTTTCATTACATGTATTGTCAGGATCCTTGTGTGAGCTTGTGGGTGAGTTTTTTTCAGAGTGATTATCATCTCATGTGTTTTTTTTGTTGGCTAGGAAAATTCTTTCTCGAGAAAAAGTCGAGGGCTCTCATAATAAATAAATCTCAGTCTTTCCAATTAGTTCCTTGCAGTTTTTCATTTTTTTCATAGAAAAGAAGTGAATGCACCATACCTTCTTTTAAAAAAATAATGCAGACTACGAAAAAATTGATGATGACAAGACAGTCATATTTTAAAATAATGATTTACATTTGTTATAGTTTTTTCAAAAGACCAACTATTTTTTTAAGTTCAAAGAAACTTCAAAAAGATTTTGGTGGGTTTCAAAAAAAATTTGCAAACTCATTTCCAGAAAATCTTTTTTTCTTCATCCTGTCATCCTGTCCACTTTCATCACCGTCCACAAATCGTGGAAATTGCCCATCACTCCCCTCCCCTTTTCCTCCTCCAGCACATCATCCACTTTCCATTATCCATTATCCCCTTCCTCCAAAAAAAATCTGTCCATTAAACTTTGATAACCTCTTTCCCCTCCTCTATATAAAATCAATTGGCTTTTTTATTCATTGAGTCCATCTCCGCTCTCTCCTCTCTTCCCCTCCTCTCATTTCCTCTCTGCTTCATCTTGCTCAGAGAAAAAAATTGAGGAATTGAAGGAGTGTGTCTCCTCTTGTTGTAAAATGTATCTCTGGGACGTATGTCTCAATACAGATATTCATTCTATGTACAATGCACACACACAGACTTGCCTCAACCCTCTTCTGAAAAAATTTATCAACCATTTTGTCCATCCGGTCCTTTTCCCATGCCCTGTTCTCCCGTATCCTCTCCGCTTCCCCCCGTCACATTTTTTTGTCTCCACAATTTTTTTTCTCTTTCTTGCTTGGAGAGTCAAAACAAAAGTTGGCATCTCCATGTTCATGTACAGAGAGAAAGAAAGTCCTCCACATCGTCCAGGATGTATGAGACAGAGAGGGGATGTGTGTGTTGTCGTCGTGTGTAGTGTGTGCGTAATACTAACCAGCTTGAATTGAATTGGCCTTCAAAGAGCTCAACTTGGAATCGGTCATAAATTGCAATCTTGGACGCCCTTTGTTCCAGCTGTGCGCTGGACCATTTCAAATATACGTACATATATTTGTGTATACACACACACACGAGAGAGGGAGATGGATGAAGAGAGAAAGGGGGAGCCCACTGCTTGAGCGCATTTCACACTCAGTAACGACAGAATTACGGCCGAGATAGCGCAAAAAAACTGCACAGTCCTGCACTGTGTCTCAGGGCTTTCTTTCTTTACTTTCTCTTTCCTCCATGTTGTTGCATGCCATCCCATGCATCCTCCACACTTTCCCCTGCCCATTCTTCTCTCTCTCTCCCTTCCTCGAAAATGAAAGCGAGTGAAAAGCACACATACACACACACACAGAAAAAGAGAGAAAAGAGAAGAGGGGGGAAGAAAGCAAGTCTTGGCATGCTTTCTCCCTGTATTTTCATCCTTTACCGCAATTTCTTTGCTTTTCTATCTAATCCTCGTCATTCTTCTGTGTGTCTGTGTGTGTGCAATTCTCTTTTCTCTTTATCTCTCCAACTGGAAAAAATACGCCCGGATAGTTCTTACATGCTCAAAGTCGCTGGATAAAATTTCTATGAGACGCTTAAGAGCTTGGACGAGTCTGAAGAGAGCGAGAGAGAGAGGGGGAGAGAGAAGAGAAAAGGATGGAGAGGGAAAAGACACGTAGACCAGCTCTTCACGTATAGAGATAGGGAAAAGAACGGAGAGGAAGAGGAGGGAGAAGGGACGTGGGTTAAAATGAACAATTCTATCACTCCCTTCACAAAAAGAAAACGAGGAAAAGGAGGGAGGGGGAGGAGGCAGTGATAACAAATTTCAAGGGATTTTTCCCTTCTATTTGTGCCTTTTTCGAAATCTCAGTCTAAAGCCTGTACAACGTCCCATTGACACTATTTAGAGTTGTGTACAAAAAAATTGGGGAAGGATATTTTTTTCTTTTCTCTCTTTTTTCTGGGTTGAGTGCTTTCAAAATAATTGCGGGCATGATTAAAATAATTGCTCCATACATACACATTCTCACTCACTCTCTTCACCGCCAATCAGTGAAAGGATTTAATTCGGAAATGTAAGCGAAAAAAAAGTACACATGTTTTTTAAAAAGGAGTTCAGCAAAAAAAAGAGATGTTTTTTATACAGGTCCATACATTTGACCTTTCACTGGATTTTCTCAAGTGAAATAGACTTGAAATAAATTCCATAGTCAAATTAAAACATTTCTTCAAAGCTGTGAGGATATTGAGAGAAACTTTTCAGATGTCAAGGTATTTGTAATTATTTGCACAAGGTTTCTTCTACCCACTTCTTCCATCCACCAAATAAAAAAGTAACCATTAAAAGCTTTTAGTAAACAATGGTCTGAATGAAATTTGTATTCAATTTCCACCCCCACTCAAAATTAAGAATGAGAGCTCATGAATTACTTGAACAAAAAAAGGCTTCAATTTACATTGACTCTAACAAGTTATCCAGACATTTTACGTCTTTCCGTCCTCGCCAGTCTGTGAATCTAATGCAGATACTGGTACTCTGGCGAGGTGTACACTTATCTTTTACAACTGAATGTTCCATATTAATGACTCTCGGTTTTATTGACAAGAGTAGTTGTAGCAAAGCAGTCATTAATATAAAAATGGCAAGGATTTATTTTATACCTGGAATAAAATCGAAATTCTAACAATTTCTTTCTAGTATTTAAAAATTCTTTTTTAATAATCTAGGAATTTTATCAAATGGTCAAAGTAACAAAAAAAAGAAGAGTAGAATAAAAAGGTGATATTCATGAATGTTAAAATTTCCTCCCTTAATTTTCGCTCTCTCTAAATCCGCATATAGCTCATTCCAAACTGAGACAGCGGCTCTCTCTCACTCTCTTCCGTAAAAATTAATCCTTAGTCCAGATTAACGAGATACTATACTGTAGAAGCGAGCTGGTGAATTCTCAAATTTTTGTTGGAAATGGCAATAAGTGGGACGTAGGGCTTAGACATTAAGGAAAATTTTGCAACAAATTCCGGGTCGTAAAGCTAGAGAGAAAAGGTTTCTGAAAGAAAGGGGAGAGGAAGAACAAAGGGGTTTGGAGGATGGTGAAAGAGAGGGAGAAAGTGAAAAGAGGGGGAAGGGGGAAAGAGGAAACAAAAAAAATTTGCATAAAAATAGCTACTAAGCTGAATGAGGATAAATGGACGGACGAAAGAAGGGGGAGGAAGGATGCTGGGAAGAAAAGTTTGAATCGGCCATTCCATACAATGTAAACTCGAATTTCTCCATTAAATATAAAGGGATTTATGTATGTAGTGTACGTATGTAGAATAGGGGAAAAGAGCGTACTATTAAGGTATTTTTTCCATGTACCACCCGCCTTCCTCCTTTTTTCTTCCCCCTCGTACTCAAAATAGTCATTTAAATGCATGTATAGTCCTTGTACATCCCCACCGTTTCATTACACCATTCAACATTCCTCTTCCCTTCTCTTCCCTCCCTTATCCCGTATACTCTCTCCTCTACTTTCATTTCACTCTGGCTGGGTGGGCTGTCGAGCTGAATGGTGAAAAAAGAAAGAAAGTACAGGTAGAATTACTATGTAGGTAGTAGTACACGACTCTGAGACATGGTCTGTATATCACATTAAACTCAGACTTCTCCCCTCCCCCCACATCTCCTCCTTCTTTTTTCAAATTGAAAGGGAGCAACTAACTATCCCCTCCTATTACTGTTATATTGTACAAAGAGAGAGGGAGAGAGGAAGTCTGCAGACTTTATCAAAAAAAGTTGAGAAGACTTTCTCCCCACGTTTAAGGAGGCTAAGACCAAGGTCAGAAAGGGAGTGAAGGAAGAAATGTCTTGGACTTGAACAACTTGTTAAATCCAGAGAGGAGAGGGGGAAATGAAACTTTTAAAAAATCTTGTTCTTCCAACCAGAAAAACAGACGGGGAGAAAGAAGAGGAGAGAGAGAGAGAGAAAGGAAGGTGAGGAGAAAGATACTTACTTGACTTTCATCAGGGGAATGGTATTTAGCAAGGGAGAAATCTTGCAGAGAAAGGAAATCGTACCGTAAAACAGAGGATGGAGGGAATTTGAAAGACTAAATCAAGTTTTTTGGAGTATAAATTTAACAATTGAAGTTAATATGTAATTGAGTAATACGATTTATGTAAGTTCTTGGAAAAAGAATTTCATGTATAATTGAGCTTAAATGGAGAATCTTACTAAAACTGTTTCTGAATTGATTGATTTAAAAATATGCTATTGCTATCGTGGTTCACATCGACATTATGCCAATCAAGTACGAGTTATCTGGATCAAAATGGATTTCTTGGAATTTTCAAACTAAATTAAATATTCTGAAGAAAGAAACATTTTCTGTCAATCCACAATTTTATAAAATCAAGAAGAGCTCGAAGAAATGCTCTACGGTATTTATAGCCCCTCGTTCTCCCAATTATCAAGCTGTACATATGATGATGACCTCCCTTTTTGATGTATGCATGTTTGTTTCCAGTCAAGAGTAAAATTACAGTGAAATTTGTAGTAGTTCAAAAAGTGAAAATTTTTACCCCTCGTCCTCCCATTCTTTCCTTCAAAAAAGCTGACGACTAATACAGAAGCAATTCAAACATGAAAGAAAGTCAAGTTTTTTCTCTTTTTTTCTCTCTCTCCCTTACCAGTCATATTCTAATTTTAAAGGGGAGTTCTCCTCCCCTTCAAAACTTTGACCTTTAGAAGGGAAAAGAAATCTACATGCACCCCTAACCCAGTACTACAGTACTGTAGTAACTGCCTGTGAAACTCAAAAAAAATTCTGGGATGAGAGAAAGTACTAGAACTTTCCCTCATATCCTTTGCCTATTCCACTTTTCCCCTCGACTGCATGCTCAAAATACATTTATGAGGAAAGTTGGTGAAAGTTTTCTCTTTCTCTCTCTATCTGGATTTGAAGAACAGAGAATGAGGTGGAGGATGTAAATGGCTGTTGTTGGATGAAATCAGAGACGCAGAGGGGAGTGAAAAACAGGGAGGAAATAACTTAAGTAGCTAGTTTCTTGGCCGATTTATTAGGAAAGCACAGGAAATCCGGGTCAAATAGAAAACTTTCTCCTCTCTCATTTTCCAGGGGGAAACTATCGAGAGAGGAAAGGAGAGAGAGAGAGTATGAAGCACATGCCCGCGAACCTTCGGGTTAGTCGGCTAATGGAATTAGACATGTCAATATTTTAGCCATTATAATTAAATGAGTCTAGCCTCCTCCTCCTCCACTTTCTCTTACTACTTCATTCTTCACAACGCTCGATTCGAATTTCGAGGAATCATTCTTTCCCTAAAAATATTTTCAAATTCAGACTTTGAGAGAGAGAACAAAGGCCACCCACAAATTTTTCATTCTCCATCGTCTCGAGTGTGAAACAATCTGGCCCAACTCACTCAATTAGTGGGGTGGAGAGGGGAGAATGAGGGGCCAAAGGCGACAATTAGGCTAAAGACAAATATGATGGGGTAATTTGTGTGTGTGTGGAGCGGGAAGAGAAAAAAGTTTAAAAACTTGACTGTATAAACGGAGAGAGTCTTTCTCCCGTTTAATTGCCAAACTTTCCAAAGAGGAAAGTAGTAGAAAGTATTTCTCCCTCCATCATCCTCCAACTAATGCACACAAACACGTACATACACACCACACACACACACACACACACACACACACACACACAGATAGACAGGGTGCTCTGCTTGGGGAGACAGAGAGAGCCTCGTACAAAATTTTCCAAAAAGTTTATAAGATGAGATGACCGATCACGCCATACGGGCATCGGATCGTGTGTCTGATTTCTCTTGATAATAATTAATGTTGAGTGATCTACTCTGCTTTCCTAAGTGGCACACAAACATACCCGAAAGAGAGAAAGCAGATTAGAGACTGGAGTATAGAGGAAGGAAAAAGGAAAAGTCCCGCACGACTACGCCAAGAATCTCAGGATTTTTGCTCAAAATTCCTTTTGTTTCCAATACATGCGATTGGAATGAAACATTTCTTGTTTTTTTAATTGAAAGAGTATTCAAGAAAACATTTTTGACCTTTAAAATATTTGAAGGAGGAATTTTCAATAAGAAAGTAAAACTCAATTTTTTTTTCTCTACTCCTCGTTTCTTCCATCTTCTCTCCTTGATTTGGAATGTTAATTTTAATAGACTCTCCTCTCTCTTTTTACGGAACGGAGAGGGAAAGTATTTTGCAGGTAATAACAATAATTTAGGATGGCGTGATTAAGATTCTTCAGAGATGGAAAATAATCTCTCAAATTAACGACTTTCTTCCTCTTCTTCTTATACTGATTGTGAGTAACCTTGGAGGAGATTGGAATAAATGCGAAGGGAGTCTTTTTCAGACTTATCACAATTTTTTTTTACTCTTTCCCGTCTCTTCAGGGCTTCGAAATATAGGGAAAAGGAAATTGAGTTGACTCATAATATGGTCAGAGGAGGATGAAGAATAATTGAAGTAGAACTCGAACATGCCTCCTCCATACATTCGGAGTGAGTGAAGGGATATTTCCACATTCCACTTTCTCCTTTTCACATTACATCGCATTTTTTTCCCAGCCGACTGACAATGCTCTCAAAGAAATGGCCAAGAGATAGAGAATAGGTATAGACACAAAAAGAGAAAGTGAGTGCATGTGTTATGTGTGTGTGTGGAGGAAGGGAGGGAAGGACGAGGGACTGAGATTTTTCTGAACTAAATACTCACAAATTACTTATTCACATGACGCAAGCACGACCGTCGCTTTCTCTCTCTCCCCTTCTCTCACTGTCTCCATTTTGGGTGGTTCATGCAAGGCAGAGTCATTAGTCATTTCGTGCATGTCTCACTTTCTCTCTCTTTCACTTCGATGCTGGATGTTCATTTGTATTTCTCATGCCTACGTCCCCCCCCCTCTTCTTCTCCTTCTATGTAGTCGACTGAAATGGGTGTAAGGACAATTCATAATCAAATTTTCTTCAAAGTCAACGTCAATTGTCATCAGACAGTGGAGATGGAGAGGAAGAGTCGTCCCAAAATACACGCTGACTATTTTCTAGCCTCTAAAATTCTAATTAAGAAACTAGAGATGGAGATTCATCAAAATATTTTTATGCCTTCTCCTTCCTTCTCCTCCATCTAATTCAAATGGAGCTGAGGACGACGAGACGAGAGGGAGAGATGCAATTAAAATTTATTTGATTATTCATGATGCATTTTCTCGTCTCTAAGAAGAAGAGAGAAAAGAGATAAAAGAAGCAGAGCGTCAGCTCGACTCCCAACTAAATTTCTTTTTTTAAAAAAATCCACATGTCATGGATTCTTTGATTTAATTGTGAAATTCCATCTTTACCCTCCAAATCTCAATCTCACATTTTCTCCTTTCAATATTGCACAAATATATTAAATAAGTAAAAAAATACTAATCATCGTGGAATAATAATAATAATTAGAATTCATCTTTGCTACATTTAAGTATGGAATAGTTTGCGTGTATGTTTTGGATTTCCACCCTTTTCCCTGTCATTCAAAAGTAGTTTATGGTATGTAGACCGAGTCATCAAATTTGGATTTAATGATCCTGTAAATTAATGATGATAACTCTTCAGCGCGGCCTGAACATGTGTGTGTGTGTGTACAGGGCGTATTAAATGTATAGAATAGGATTATCCACTTTCTCAATAAGGAGAAAGTGGAGGAGGATTATCAGTTCCACCTCTTCATGGTTGAGAGGAAGAGGAGGAATGTATTGGATGAAATGGTATGGTTGACATTTTGATGGTGTCTTCTATTAGGTAAACAACCGCATAAAGTTTTACTTAGTCTCACATAATTTAGAATTAACATGGCGTAAATCTTTGGAAGAAAAGGAGATATAGAGATATCCCGGTTCATTCGTGGGTCCCATGGGCCACTCTTTTAATCACCTACTGTCCTGACATTTAATGACTCCGTTGCATGCCATGAGAGAAAGAGAAAGATCGGAGGAAATCCCTTTCCACTTTCCCCACGACTCACCCCATCCTACGAGTTACCTTTCTCGTTCACTTTCCCGTGAACTTTCTTTGTTCTATTTTTACTCTCCCCCTCCTCCTCCGCTTCCTCCTCTTCAGATCCTAATTTTAATATCAAAATTGAAATTTCAGCTGTGTACTCAGATTTTTCAGAAAACCAAAGTTCTTCTCCTACGTCGTAGGTACATATTAGGGGGGGTGACTCAAATTGAAAATTTGTACTGAGAAGAGTAAGTCGAAATTAAAATGTTGCCATGTGACGACGTCACCAGAGAAAGTCAAGGGAGAAGAGGGAATCTAAAAGTCTAAGGAGGAGGAGAAGGAAGAGGATGGAAATTTTGAGAAATTCCGTGAGGCTTCATGAAAACCAGTAGCCGTAGTTTCAGCTTGAGTTTCAACTCGTAGCCTCGTGGATGAGCTTGAGCATAGTAATGAGCATGAATATCAATCTATTCATAAATATTTATGTTTTCCACTTTAGCCACATTAGGCGAAATGTTCTCTCAGAAATGTAGGTGAAATGTAAGGGAAAAGTTAAGGGAGACGAGGAAAGGGTGAGAATGAAAAAGATTTGTACTGTACAGTGTGTACTTTCTCCTTCTTTTCTTGGTCCGATCATCTGAATGAAGAAAAAAGTCAAAGTCTCTCCTGAATTTTTTATGTGGGTCATAACTTAACCTCATTTTATCTGGCACAAGTAGTGAGTCAGCCAGAAGTGAAAGAGAGAGAGAAAGTCACCTGTACAAAGTACACGGCAGACTTGTATGCGTGTGGAGGGAAAAAGTAAAAAAAAGATGAAGGTAAAAGCCAAGCCATGAGAACCGTGAAAGCTGATGCTATTTTAGTGTAAAAGAGAATTATTCAACGGATTTGAATTTAAATGCATATGGGCATTTACATTGGAAATTCATCACCGCCTCCTCCTCCTACTCTCTTCTCTTCTTTTTGCCATTTGGGAAGAAAGTGACGCACTCTATCTTAAGGCCCGAGTTCAAAAAAATTTATATTCAATAGACAAACCATTTTATGCTTTTCCGCTCAATTCACAAAGATAATATTCTTTTACAGAATTTCTTTCTCCACTTTCTCCCTATTTTTTAAACTGACTCTCTTGATCTATGAACACTCTTCCTTTCTCTAAAATCAACTTTATACTCCTCTCAGTTCCTATCCACACTACTTTCACCACTTGCAAGAAATATTTTATGAAAAACAATTTCAACATTATTTAAATTTTTTGAAATGTAACACCTCCATTTATTTTATTTTATTTCAAAATTAACTAAATTCGGATGTAAAATTGTCTCCATCTCCATTCCTAGAAATTAGCTTTACATTATTCTCCATTTATTAAAAAATCCATCAAATTTTACATCAAGAAGGAAAATTTGTCTGAGCTCCTCATGACTTTTAAAAATAGAAAAAGCTCAAAATGTATAAGACGATGGAGAGGAGAAAGTCTTTAAGGGAAAGTAATACACTCACGCCCTACTCAATTCCAATCTAAAAATAGAGGAGAAAGTAAGTCTTCATGAGAAAACCATCTGTCACATCATCATTAAATTTCGAGTATTATTTCTATGCTTCGCTCTTAATCTTTTTCTTGTGAATTTAGCCACCTTTTAAAATCCACGATTCTTCAATTTTCCTTGTCACTACAATTCCATGCCCCTAAAACTACAGGGAAAGGACATGTGCCTCCTTTTGTACACACTCAGTGACAGTGTCAACTGTTTGACAGATAATCTTGCTATCAGTTGACAAGTGGAATAAATGTTGCAAGGAATTTAAATGAGTCTCACACACACACTCTACCCCTGTCCTTTAGATAATCGTATCAAATAATCTTTGTCTATATATTTAGAGGAGGAGGAGGAGAGAGAACATCATGACATGGCATCTTTCAGTTTTTGAACATGTCGCCCCCGTAATATGTATTATTACAAGACTATGAAGGAATCTCCATTACATTCTCCACCATACTTTCACTTTCCCAGACAGAGAAACGAAAAGGGGAAAGAATAGAGTGGGAATTTTCAATGTGAGTGGGTGTGTGTGCCACTTTTGGATCTCAAGACAGAGCAGAGAGAGAAAAGTGGCTGTTCGTAGTTGAGGGATAGTGAAGAGAGAAAAGCTTTAGGAAAGGCTTGACTGCATGGTTATTAATTAAGTCAAAGCGGTTAGTTTTCAATTCACTGCTCCCAGCCTCGACGACGTATCAAGAATTGACGATCAGATTACTTGGGCTTAATTCTTGACTAACGAACAAGACTTTCTCTCTCACTCTTTCTCCTCCTCTTTCCGTCCCCAGCAACTCAGCAAGTTCTCAGGATCGTGATTGGGTGGGAGAAAACTCGGGCTTTACAATCACGTCCAGCAACATGTATGCGCTTCTCAGTTGGTAGTTAGCAATGGAGTGGTCGTAAAAGTGTCATGTGTGTGTGTGTCATTTTTTAAATTGAAAATTAGTTGGACACACTCATTTCCTTTCATTAATTTTGTGAATAGGGTGGCGAGGAAAATTTAATTTTCTATCTATAACCGTCCATTGACACAATTTTTTAAAGAATGTATTCTTTAATTAAATACTTTGGAGAAAATAAAAGTGAAAGTGAAAAACCGAGGGACGTACCTTAGCTGAGGTTAGGAGCATGAGAGTGGAACGTTCAAGGACGTAACGGGCAGCTCCCATTTGAGCTCTCCGCCGTTCATCTTTCAGATCCGCTTGTCTGTCTCCCGTCAACTGAGCCAACTCCACCATTTCAGTTCCAAATTGACTAAAGGCCTTTACAAACTCTGTGAAATTACTCACAGACTCAAGTCTTGTCAACGTGTTGACCACCTACAAAATATTTAAAAGGAAAAGAGGGCATGAAAATTATCAAAAAGGATTAATATTCATAGTGAATAATTCACGATACACACGCGCACACACACATCCAATTTTCTATTTGATGAGGATGACAACGACACAGTCCAAATTGACAGCTGACAAATTACATTGGAATTTTCAATGAAAAGATTACTCGTATACGCTGTGACAGTATCTGCTGTGAACAGATTCAATTAAAAAAAGACATTAGTACTAAATAAATTTTAGGATTACATTTTTTATTAAATGTGGGAAAATTCAAAATTATTCCCCTTCCAAGTTATTTTTAATCTTGAATAATTATGTAGTTCTCTATTTTAAAAAAACAACAGATTGTCATTTGGACTCTGCAGCTGCCCCTTTCCTCGCTCATCTTCAAAAAAAGAAATAAAGATGAATGGGAAGCTCACCTTGTCTTTGGCAAGTAGAAGCTGCTTGACGACGACACTATCCGCCAGAAGGAGGACACGGGTGACAGCCGCCAGGAGACAACGGGCCGCCCGTACCATGGCTGCTCTGTCCGAAATAGCTCTCGACACATTTGGCTGACCATCCAGTCCTTCTCCATTGGTGTACTCACACAACTTCTCAATGGTCGTCCCTGTGTAATCAATCAATCAACCCATCCTTTAGTAAATCTCGGGGGACTCTATCCATCCCATCCCACCCACCCCACATCTTTCCAAAATTCAAACAACATTTAATTCCCTCAGAAAAAAACTCTTCTTCATTATTTATTACTCACACACTGTACTCTCAAATTAAAAAAACATTCCATGCATGTTCAGCCTGACCTTCCATCGTCTTTCTGTCTGCCTACCTCGTACTCCTGACAAAAGCCATTATGCCTACTGTACTGTACTATTGTACATCACAACAAACAGTTTTGGATCCAGTTTTAAATTCTTGCATGTCCCTCACTTAAAACCACAACTTGATCAGAATCCTGAGGTAGTTGTGCCAACCGTCCTGCATATTCCACCCACACACGTGCATACACAAATACACACACAGTGGAGGAGACGAACAAATGGAAGTTGACTGTCGTAAATTAATTTGTATATACCTGGAACCCCTCTATTCTCCAGTGAAGATAACCTAAATCAGTTTTCCTCTTTCTCTGGAAACTGACGGACAGAATAGGGGAGAATGGGAATAAAGGGAAGGGAAAGGAGAGAGAGGAAAGCTTTTATTCCGATTAAATTGCTCTTCATCCACTAATGCAGTGTGAGTGCCTTATGGAGGATTTCCAAAGCACCACAAATAAGAAGAATTACAAGGGGAGTAGCAACAACAACAACATGTTGAAATCTCAATGGATAGAGTGAGAGAGAGGGAGAGGGAAAGAAAACTTGTGAGTCAATCCTCCTTATCCTTCTCACTCTATTCCATTACACTGGTGTGGTGTGTATTGTATTGTGTACACTCTCCAATCCACCACACAGGCAGGATGATGAAAGGAAATAAGGCGTGTATTTGCCAGGAGCTTGAAGAAATGGAGAGTTTTTTTCCAGAAAGAAAAGGAAGGAGAGTGGATGTGAAAGGGGTTGAATTTGTGTGGTGGGGCATATATTAAGGAAAGGAGGAGGATGGGATGGGACGGGAGGGCATGGTTTCATGCGATATGATAATGTACAGTCAAAGAATGTAATTTATGGAAGAGAGGGGAAATAATGGCGGACGTATTTTCACCACTTTTCACTCCACACTCACTAATGTGCCGGGAAGGGAGAACCACAGTCAGGGGATATAGTTTCTTGTGTGTGTGTGTGGGAGAGAGAGAGAGAATGTGGAAAAAAGTGGCCTCTAAATATCCAGCTAGCATGAGGATAAGAATGTGTTTCTTCCACCAACGAAGAGACTACCACAAGGAGAGGGTGTGTGTGGGGGTGCATGGTGTGTGAGTGTGAAGAGAGAGAGACAGAGTCTTTGGGTAGTCTGGCATAAATTTGATTTTTGTCGTCGTTAATGGTGTCATGTTGAGGTCATTATTTTTAATGTCTCTTGTGTGGTCGTGTGTAGTTGTGTGTGTAGTGTATGAAGAGGGAGTTTGCAAAAAAATTATTAGAAAACATTGAGAGAGTCTCACATGGCTTTACACAGTACAGTGCAGAGCCCTGTGTCATCATAAGTTGGAGGCGGGGATGTTGGCCCGAGTCTGAGGGAAGTGTATTAGAAAAAATAGAGAGAGAGGAATATTTTTATCGGAGAGGCCACAGCAGGAGAAGGAGAGAGTGAGAGTTGGAGCCTCCCTATTTTGTCATTATCATCCGACGTTTTATATCCTTCCTCCACATTTTAAATCACTTGATTCATTTTCATTTTGTCATTCTTGGGAAAATAAAATTCCCTCGTATAAATTTTCTCCCTTTTGTTGTAAAATGTGGAAAATTTTTAGTGATTTAATTTTTCACACACTCATTCACCCAGTCTCTCTCTTTCTCTCTCTCTCTTCGCATACATTTCTAAATATGGTGTGTGTATCTGTGTGAGTGTAAAGCTAGCTAGCTCCTGAGTTGTGGGGCTGGTGGAAAATTGACCTAAATTTGTGAGTCAAGGTCTAGTTGGGGGAGAGATACAGGAGGAGTGTGGGAAGGACTGTCCAAAGTTTACAGTTCACTGGAGGCTGATCACTATCAACTGGAGCAGACAGAGAGAAAGTGGTGGAGTTTAATTGTGAAACTTATTTAAAGATTAGTTTTAGGAGAAAAACGTGAGAGACTTGGACACACACACTCACTCACACACCCTCGTTATCTTGTACAGATGAGGGAGGGTGAAGAACAAAATGTGGAGGAGAGAGAGAGCTTAGCTAAGCTTTAACTTTGCACCAAAAGATTCTGTAAAGAGATGAGAAGTATTTTTTTTCTTTCCCTCCTTGTACAACAGCCGAGTCTTTTAAAATGAACAACTTTATCTCTCCCTCTCTCTTTCTCCCACTTTCTCTTTTTCACTCTACTGGAAAAAGTTAGGAGGATGTGGGGCAGAGTTGGTGCTGCGTGTTGGGTGAGTTGGTGGCTGCTACTGTGGTGTGGTGATGCACATGATGAAAAATAGGTGCAATTTTGCCCATCAATTTAACAAATCTCAAAGAATTTATTCGTGACGTCAAGCAGGCGGAAGTAGCTCATGCGTCTTTTTTCCATGCATTTTTTCTCTCTTTCGCTGAGAAAAATGGAGAAAGGAAAAGCGAGAGAGAGAGCAGGGAACTCCCTGAATTTTGTTACCCTAACATACAAACAGAGAGAGAAAAAGAGTAGGGGGGAAATTTTCTCATCTCATCTTCCCTACGGCAACCCTCCTCTCATATAATATTCCTTCTCTATCCTCTACACACACATGAACATACAGCACAGAGAGTGCCAGACTCTTTTCGTGTCTTTACTCGAAGCCACTCAATTCTATATAATTTTCTTGGCCTACATAAATTTCCCATATTTTCCCCCTCTCCATAAATTTACTCCACACACATACATACACACACACAATCAAAAACCACCTCCAGCTCTCGTTTCCTTGGAAATCTTTCGTTTTTTCTCCCAGGTCTTCCAAAATCCATACCAAAATAATGAAGGAGAGGGAAATTTTGTTTTGAAGGAGCTTCTCAATTTTTTTTTCTCCAATTTTTCGCAATTTTTTTAAGTTTTTTCAAATCTTCATTCATAACTGATTAGAGAAAAAATTTTCATTTTAAAAATATTTTGTCTCCACTCGCAAAAAGAGAAAGTGGAGAGGAGGACCTTGAAAATTTTGTAAAACAGTTTTGCGAAGGAGAAAGGAGGTGAAAGTAGGAGGGAATGTGGAGGATGAGACAAGACTGTTGTCTGCATACGAACATGTCAGCTTCTGGATTAGCTATCCCATTCCTCCTCCTCCTCCTCCTCCTCTCGTCATGTTCAAGTTCAAAGAATTTGTCTGGAGGACTGGTTGGCTGGGAAAATGCAACACAGCATCCACTTCCGTTCCACTCATCCCACTTTTATCTCATCCTCCTCATCATCCCTCCTGGCTAGGATTTTCCAACCCTTTTTTTCCCAAACAAAACTATTCTTGTACACACTGAGAAGAGGAGTACGAAAAGGAGGAGGCGGAGAAGGAGAGAACCTCCAGCATCAAATCATAATGTAAATGAGAGCAATGACAAGAGAGTTTGTGTGTACAGCACAGTATTTGTTCGTGTTACGGGTTTTCTCCCTGCTAGGAACCATAAACTCTCTCTTTTCCCATTTTTACTCTCCTCTCTCTTTTCACATCCTCCCCACTTTGGAAAGCTGCATTGACAAAATGTCCCATTTTTATGCTTTCTCCTCCCTCCGTTGTCAAAGGGCAGTTTCCATTGTGAGCTGGCGAGGAGTAGGAGTGCGACTGGCTGCAAAATAGTCTGCAGTATCTGCATGGAGACTTTCTTCTCATCACATTATGATGATGGATATGCTGGAGCGGAAACTCCCTTGCTTTGTAACCCTCATGTTCTTTTTGTGTCTCCCTTGTCCCTCCTCTCTCTTTTCCTAGTCTCAAAAGAGACGTCTTTAGGCTGTGCAACAAGGGATTTAAGGACTGTCTCCATGTGTGTCTATGTGTGTGTAGGGAGAAAAGGAGGAGATTGGCTCAAATCGACAATGTCAGTTGAACGCTACGTTCCCCTGCCACTTCGACACATGTCTGAACTAAAGACAAAGTCGACAAGCCCAGGGATAAAAATGCACTCAAGGATAGAATTTGCAATTGGACTAAATCCCGGACTAAGCTCTTCCTTCTATTTTCTCTCTCTCTCTCTCTCTCTTTGTCACGCACACACGCACACATGTTGTGTTGTGAAGTTGAAACAAAAAATGAGGGGGCGGGTTGGGGAAGGGGTGGGGACAGGGCCGGGAGGCTGGAACTGAATTCGGGCTGGATGACAACATAAAAACAGGGGTGTCTTTTGGGATAAATCAAAATTGTCTGGTGGTATTTTAGAAGATTACAAATGGCCAAAAATTTAATAAAGTCAAGCGGTCAAAATTCTTTGATTTGGCCTTTTAAATATATAGATAATTTCCTGAGCTTTTTGCAAAAATGTATAGTGAAGACAAAAGTCTTCATTGAATCAATTGGAAATTGGAAAGACAATACTTTCTAAATCTTAAGAAATAATCTTGCAATTTAAAGAAAAAATAGTGAAAGTTGTACCTGCAGCTCGAGCCTCTTGGCAGGCCGCGTACATTTGAGGTCGGATTTCATCACTGTCGTCAGCAATTGCTTCCCCCACCGTGACAAACTGAAAATTATTGAATAGTTTAAATACAATTTTGATTATGAATTGACAGTTGACATATTTGATGGATTCGAAATTAAAGTTTACAACTCACCCTCTCCACAGCTACATTGACGGACTGGCCCACACGGGAAATTGCCCTCAAAGTTCGATCTGAACACAAAGACCTCTCCTTCGCATTCACCAGCGTCGTAATCTGACAAATAGAAAGAGAAAAAATGAATATAGAAATAATATTTACAAATCTCCCATCATCACCACTCAACACATACGTAGAGCGCGGTGCACATTGAAGAGGAACGTTTACATAATACACAGAATCTTATGAAGACGAAATTGGGACGCGGAGGGGGGAGAATTGAAGGTGGAGAAATAAAAATTAGCTGAGCCAGAGTCGGTCAAGAGTCAATATTGACTCTTTTTGTCTCTCCTTTCTAGGACTTTTGTCTTTCTCCCCATCTGACCATTACATTATTTTCACTACTCTTCTTCTCCTCTTGATCGAGCATGTGTGCAACTTTTCACCACCACTTTTCTCTCTCTTTTTTTTATTTCTTTTGACTTGTGGAAAATTTCTCCCACGATATTCAGCCAGGAAAGCATGCTGTAGTGTACACGTATATGTGTGCCTATGTAGTGTACGTATGTGTGGATTTTCCACAAATCTATGTAGGAAGACGAAAAAAAGAGAAAGTCCTAGGTCCCATCCCACCTCATCTATTTTGAGAGTTAGAAAGGGTGAGGGAAAAGAAAGTCCGGAGCGGTGAGAAAAGAAAGTCCGAGAAAGGAGCCACATGTTCCCTTTCTCTCTCTTTCTCTCAATCCCAATTTCAAAGAGTCAGCGAATAGAAGGGAAGAGAAATGAAAACATTCCAACTTTGACCCATAATATTCGACTGAGTGTGTGTAACCAGTTAGATGCCATGGATTGACCATACTTTTATCCACGTGTATAGATATCTATGGATGGAATGGAGGGAGAATGTTGTGCAAAGAGAGGTTCAAATTCAGCATTATGGTCCATCCCATCCTTCCTGTACACACCACACTACACACACACACTCGCACACACATTTTTATATGGGTCTAGGAAAACCCATGGACGACCCATAAATAAGCCATGGACGCTTATGTACGCCCAAACTTCTTTGGATTACAAATTGGACACATCCCTAGTCAATAAATGAAGTCTTGAAGTACCACAGAAGGTTTCCCCAGAGAAATCTCCTCTCTTGTTATGTTGCAACTTGTGAAAATTTCTCCTCCCTCCCTTTCTTTATCTACCAAATCCTTTCATCACCAGCCGGCCGGGCTAGCTAACCTTTAACATTTCTCTCTCTACGCACCAATTAATTATATAAAAGAAGAAAGAACTTTCTTTATCCCCCTCCCCACTTTCTTCCTCATAAAATACTTACTTTCTCTCTCTCTCAAAAATTTTGTACAGTCTCATAAGGTCTTAACACTTTTAAAACTTTAGTTGAACACTTTAGACAGAGGAGGCCGTCTATTTACATAATATTTCACATGCTTTTTCATACCACTAAATCCTCCTCTTCCTTTCTCTCCCTCTATGTACGGATGTACATGCCTGTATTTATATGTGTGTTTGTGGAAAGTCAGAAAGAGTTTCCATCAATTTTTCTTATTCTCTCTCTCTCCTTTGCCCAGCCTCAATTCTCCATGGACTTTCTCTACACGCTGCTTTTGTTTGCTTAACTTTAGTGGACAGACAAAAAAGAGAGTCTTTTTTCATGCTGAGCTTTCATTCATGTTTCCTGCTCTCTCTCTTCCCATGTCTGTCTTTACGTGTGTGTGTGTGTATCCGTTCGTGAATGTGTGTCTTTGGGTCCACAACTTGCATGTTTTTTTTCGGGGGACTTGATCAAGGGAACAAAGTCTGCATTGCAAATAACTCCTTCCCCTAACACTGCCGTCCATCTCCATCACATTTCCCTTCGTTCTCCTTCTCCTCTTCCACGAGTAAGAAAAGGAAAAAAGGACCAAGAGAAGGAAATTCCTTTTTACTCATCGTCAGCAAAATAGTTGGGATTGGACAGAACGAGGAAACCAATGGAGAGAAAATAATGGTATTTTTTCAACTCTCCAAAAAATGAAATTTCCAGCCTCTTCAATTTTCAAAACATAAAATCAAAAGAATTTTCTCTCCTGTTGTCATCCCTTTTCGTGGCCTTTTCGTGGCGAAAAGTTTTTTGTATGTGTCCGGACTCTTTTGATTTGAAGGGATTTAAACATGACAAACTTTTGAACTGTTGACAGTGTGTCATTTGTGTACATGTCTACACAAAATTAGATTTTTCCATTTCCAAAAATGGATTTGAAGTTAAATCACCCAACTGTCATTGTTTAAACAACACACGCCTTTCCTCTCTCTCCCACTTGCTTTCTCCTTCTTTATTGAATATCTTTTGTGGGACAAGAATGAAGGGCTAATGAGGCTCTCCTGACGGACTCCATTAAATGGAAAAATGTGACTGGGAGAAAGGGAGAGACAAAACTTGACGGACGGAAATCTTTCTTATTTAGCGTGTGATGGTGATGGATGGTCCTCACAGTCATCGTCATAAGCCTCCTTGATTTTACTTTGTCAATGCCCCTTTTCTCCCTCTCTCCCTTTGTCCCCAGAGTAAGTGTTCATGCAATCATGTGGAATTTAATTGGTTACTTCTGTCCCGCTTTCTTTCGTCTCTCTCTCTCTCCACACTCCTGCCGTTTTACTCGTATTATTATCCAACCCACACTTTCGTTTCCTTTCTAATAATGAGGACTTTGAAGAAAATTTCAGGATGGCTGAGACCCATTTGATTTTGTACTTTCACATTCCATTTTAAAGCTTCAGACTCCCCAGCCAAAAACAGGAGCACAGGGTTTTACTGGATGAAATACGGAATGTAGAGTTCCATTATCAGTCTACGTGAGTGGGAGGTGGTGTGTGTGTGTGTGTGTGATGAAGAGGGAGTTAACTAAAGGATTTTCTTTTCTCACTCCCTTCGTGCAAATTCCCCTCAATTGTCTTTAATTGTTGAGTCAAGTTTGATAATTAATTTTGACAGAGAAGGCCACACGTCCTACTGCCCTCTCATTATCTTTTCAAAGCGGAAATTTGCAAATGTTGGCTGAAAATTTTGAAAATTGAGTTATACAGTCAAATAACCTTTCCTTCTAGTTCACTGTCATGGTGTTATACATGATGTGTGTCTGTGTGTGTGTGGAGGGAGGGGAGCCTCTTCTATGCAATTCTACATAGGAGGATTGCGTGCTGGGAATAAATTGTGAATAAAATTCATTGTTCAAAAAATATCAATGATTACTCGAAAGAAAATTCAGACGAAAAGAATACAGAAGAAGGAAATAAATTCTTGCACAAAAGCCACTTTCTCTTTTCACTACTTTCACCCAGTGCATTAATGTTTTTATCGATTTTGTGAGGGAGAAGGGAAAGGGCCGAACGTGTAGTAAGTGTATGGTGTGTGTGGAAGCGAGCGTGTGTGTGAAAAAGTTTTGCGTGTGGACTTCCGACTGTGCAATCAATGCGAAACCACAACGGACAGGAGGAAGTGGAGAGATGCGGATGCACGTATGCAAATTGCACAGCAGGAAGTGTACAAATTTTTTTAGAACCCACTTTCTCCCAGTCCTAACTTTTTTTTATTTGAAAATCCCTCTCCATTTTTTTAAAGGAATAAATTTTTTTTGAATAAAAAAAATAATACTTTTTTATAATTTTGTGTGGAGAAAGTGAAAAAGTCTCAAGACAAGATTTCTCTTTTCTTTCCCTTTGGAATTAGAGTAGGAGACATTGTGACTGTAATGAAGAGAATAGTGAGAGAGGACTAAGAAATGGAGAGGGAATTTCATTTGACTCCATTTTACACGACCATAAAATGGGTTCAAACTATCGTTAACACGAGCATTTATTTTATGGCAGATGGAGATGGGGGAGGGAACCTTTGGGAGGTGTGGTATGGTCTCCACTCTCTAAAAAAGAAGAAAAAGAGTGCGAGAGGCGAGAGTGTGTGTGTGTGAGGGAAAGTAGTTTGTAAATCGTGGAAAAGTCATAAATCCTCCTCTTTTCCCATCTTCATTGTAGAACTAGTGGCATTTCGAATTTAATTTGTGGTCCCTCTTTATTTACGATTACGATCACAATGCCCTTTACGAGACGAGACGAGGGGAAACGGAAGAGGCGGCTAGCCTTAGTATGACGAGTCCATGACGGCTGTCCACACTCACGCCCTACCATATAATTTCAATTTACCGGATTAAATCCGACTTCCTCCTCCTCCGTTAGCATTTCTATGAACAATTTTGACTTTGTCCTTCATTTATTTTTGAAACTTGTGTGTGTATGTGTATGTGAGTTACATTTCTCATTCCATACAATGTCCATAGGAAAGAGGGAGAGTCAAAGGAAATGAGGCCCTGGAGTCTCCAACAAACAAATCACGTTATCTTTCGTCCAAGTTCCATCAATTTGTGTGTGTGTACATGTGTGACTGTCATTATTTTTATTTAATACTCCCAACTTTCTTCCCCTGATGACAAAATTCGGAATCGAGTAAAAAGGACGACACAAGAGAAGAGAAGAGCCAAGCCAAAGAAGAACCTTGAACTTTCCCCGTTTTCCTTCCTTCCTTCAGTTTAATCTGCAAGTGCAACATTTCTCCTCCCATCCTCTTAATGAGGTCTCAACCTCATCATCCTCCAGTGAGAGTCATTGAGTCCAAGTTAAAAGATCATTTTCCAAATATTAATCTCTGACATAAGCCTCGTGTGGTCCATTCCCTCCTCCCCCTTCCTCTCCTCGTTTTCTTTATCCTCTTTGCTAAATGTCACCCCTCATACAAATAGCATAGGAGGAAGGACAGAAGAGTAAGGGAGAGGAGAAAGTCAATTTCTTTGTGTCTCCTCCATTGCCCCCTCATAAAAGTCTGTTAGTTAAGTTTGTCTTGGCCTCCAGTTTATTTTTTTTCAACGTCAATCGAATCACAATGACGTAAATCGGGGGGACCAGTCTTCAAATTCCCATAACCTTTTCATCCTCCTCTTCCCCACTCCCCCAAGAAAACTTGTAATTTGAAAGTTGGGCAAAGAAATTTTTTGTGGGATTTTTTTTTCAAATTTTTCATGACAAATAAAAAAAGTCTCAAATTCTTCCAGTCTTAACAACTTTCTTGGTAGGAGAAGAATTTAACGAATTTATTCTTTTCCTTTCATTATTTTGAGTGTGTGTCTTCTTCCATTGCATTGTGTATCCTTGGAATTTTTGCAAAAGAAAATCCTAACCACTTTTACCTTCTCCCAATTAAAGAAGAGACGAACACAGGGGAGAAAAAACTATTTGAGGTTATTTTCTTCATTGAATGAAAGCAAACAAAGGGAGATTTTTTGTGCAGCATATATACCCTCACTCACACACGCCACATCCACAAGGGAGAAAGTGAGAAGAAAATTGTGGAGGGAGGAGATGGAAAGAGAAAGTAAATGAAATTATGATTGTAGTTAACCACTTTTCTTTTACTCCCTCTTCTTTCCAATGGGAAAATGATTGAATCATCATTAATAAGTCGTGGAGTTCATTACAACTAAAATAGAGTGGGAAGGTCTCGGGAAATTTGTCTGTCCCAAAAAACCAAGACACACAAAGTTTCTAGAAAAAACACATTTTTGTGCTTTCTCTCTACCGAAAAAAATCCACAAAATTCATTAAAAGGCTCCATGACTCCCCACATAAATACACACAGAGAGAGTTAATGTGGACACAAACAGCATTAACAGCTCTCAAGATAAGGAGAAAGTACAAGTAAGAAGAGAGTCATACATTTCTCTCGAAAAAAACTCTGCTCATCGCCACTCCATTCCAGCTATCCCCTATATCAGCCACACACAGGTGTAGCTTTGTTCTCCTCCTTTTATGGGGGTCTCCCATTGAAATGGGAATGAAGGGAGACAGGAGTGGACCTACGTAGCCACACTATTTTTACACAACGTCTACATTAATGAATGGAAACATGTACACTTTTTTGGGAGGGGTAAAGTAAAGGATGGATTCTTTAGAAAGGGAGAAAGTGGGAAAAATTGTATATGTCCCATTTCACACACACAGACACACTTTCTCTCACTCTTACCCTTTCCCTCTGTTCTGTACCCTTTGAAGAGTGAACAAGGGTGGGGAGGAAGAATTTGTGTGGCAGTTGTAGTGGACAAATCTAACGTTAAAAGTCACGTGATGTTGGTTTTCCCCCTCCTCTCCAAATTTCACCTTTTCTCAAACTTTCTTCTCGGAGGATCCTCTGTCCTACTAAAGTTCCACACTAGAAGTTACTTTTGTCTGCACTCCCCTCCTTCTCCTCTTCCCGTGGTGTCCAATTATGTTTGTTGAGAGAGAGTCATGGTAACCACAAACAAAGAGAGATAGACACAGAGAGAGAGAGAGAGAGAATTGGAATTAGATATTTAAATAAAATGAATAGAAATGTGAGAATACGTTCTGAGCTCCTGTGTACACATACGGATAGGACGAGAGAGAGACACACAAAAGGAGAATCCTTCTCAGCATGTGTAGGATACAGAGAGATGACATTTATGGATAGACACAAAGTGAGAAAAACCACATGCCCTCACTGTGTGTGTCCCAAGGAGAAGGAGAAAGGGCAAAAGTATGTTAGTGTGGAATGTGGGACGTTTTTTGGGGGGAGTGCGAAAAGTCACACACAGGAACTATGGAAGGGCAAATAGACAGGCAGAGACAAGGAGAAACAGGGAGGGAGGGAGGGAGAAATGGAGAAGAACAAGTAGAAATGGGAGAAACCACAACAGAAAGGAGTCACGAGTCACATTTCCATTGTAAAATTTATTTAAAGGAGAAAAGAGGAGAGAGAAGTTCTTGGGGTTCTCGAGAAGAAGCTCCAAAGAGAGAGAGAGATAGAGAAGGGAGAAAGTTCAGTTGGCCAAGGCGAATTCAATTCAGAATTGAAGCCAGTGCAAAATGAAATGGAATGGGATAGAGAGTAGGGAGGGAAAGTGGGTGGGGTCCAAACACACACACACTCACTCACCAAGTTTAGTTGAAATGTGCTGTGGTTTGAGAATATAATGACGACTTTGCGGTTTCCGCCTTTTCTCTCTCTCTCTCTAGTATCCTTCCCCTTTTCCCCTCCTGGTCAGTGCCATACCGTGTAAGACCTTGGATTTTTGGAAAATTCCAACACTCCATTGTCTAACTCACTCACTCCCTGCATGCGTGTGCTTGTGTGTTTGGCCTCATTTGGACTGAATTAAAATTAACTGTAGCCCAATTTTTAAAAATTTCCTCTAGACTACTTTCCTGTTTCCTCATTTATTTCCATTTTTCCGATGCCCTTCCTTTCTAATTTCGGGGATCTCTCTCTCCTCCTCTCCCAAAACTCCATTTCTCAAACTCTGGTATATGGACTTTGGAACAAATTATAGGGTGTCACGTTTCACATTCTATAATATTTTTTGGAGCAACTAGAAAGAGGAAACGTGTATTTTTGCGTGTGTCTGACTGGATACGTAATTTCTAGGTAAGTCCATCGGAGAAAAATAATATTTTTGTTGACTATGTATTATTGTATTGACTTGAATTTGATTTTGTTTAAATGTGGGACGTCCAACCTCGTAGTATGTGTGTGTGTGTGTGTGGTTTTGTATGGCCTCAAAAATTTTCCAATAATATAAAAATAGAATAAACAAATTTAATAGAAGAATTTTCTCCAGGATCTGGACATTCTTTTTTTTCTTTGTGTTTTTTTTTCTAATCCAATTTCCTTGTTCCTTTTTTTTGCTGACTCTTTCTCTTTTTTTTGGTCTGACTGGGTTGTGGAGAATTGAATAGCCCTGAAATTGAAACATGGGAATGTCTTGGAGAGAGGGAGGGAATTGAGAATGGATTTTTTTTGAGGCCGACTCCTCTAGCCTGGTTTGCCTGGTTTCTGTAGCTTGTCCTGGACATGACTGTGTGTGTGTGTGTGTTTGAGACTTTTGTGGCGTAATGCACACACATGACAGGACAGGACCAGAGAAGTTCCATATGCTCATAAACAACTAAATGATACTTGGGGATTGTCAATTGACAAAATTGTCCTTGTCTTCTTTATGGAGCAGCTGTACACGAAATTACAACGTTAGTTGCAAAATGAGAGAGAGAAAGAGAGGAATAGGGAGGGAGAGAGAAAGTAGTTGACGACTGTATCTTACAGTATGCTCAATTATTTAACCAATTTTGCTCCTTTATTTTCATTATTCACTGTCTGACTGTCGTAAGAAGAATCGTTTACGCAGCATGCATCCTCTCCGCACAGACCATTCCACGCACCCAACATTTTTATTACTTTATCCTGTCTCTTCCTCCCGATTTCTAGGCCATTCATAATTCTACCGTAATATCCAATTTGAGTGTCTTTCATAATACAGTAGTCGACATAGTTTTTATATTGAAAATTATATATTATATTAACTTGCCTTATGAATTAGAACCGAAAATTTCGGACAAAAAATTGTTCTTTTTATTACGTAATGACTTTTTTATTACGAAATATTCTCTGCTACATTTAATAACATAAAAATTTTCATGTTCCGTTCAAGAACATTAATTTTAAATTCGCATTAATTTAATTTTCTCAGAAAAATGATTGGAACTAAAAACTGCGTAGATGTCAGCGTTTCTATCCGCTATATTAATGGAAATTTCATCAAAAATCTAATTTTAAACGACTAATTTTAGCAAAACTATTATACCTTGTCGAACAATTAAATTTAAAAAATTTTGTCCCAGGATTATGAATTTTTTGTCCAGGATTTGTCCAGGGAACAAACCGGAGTGATTTAGAATTTATACGGTGGCTTTGTGCGTATATCACGCATTGTTTTATTTTTCGGACTATAAGCAGAACTTTCACTTTCTCCATTTTAAACGTCGCTCGTTATTTCCTTTTCTCTCTCTACCATGAAAAAGATAGTAGAGTACTTTGTGTGTGTAGGGTAGGATTGGGAAGAGATAAGTTTACGACTCCTCACAAAACTAATTGAAGGGATTTAAACTATGATGGAGATGGTTTGGTGGTTGGTGTGGCTGTTCCCTTTGATATAAATAATAAATAAATAATTGATGGTTGTTGGATCTCAGCCAATAATCTTGTTCACAGAGAGTGGAGAGGAGAGAGAGAGCGGCTTTTGAGGAGTTTCTTTTTTATCTGTAGTCGATATGGTACGGGGCATGGGGCAGATGTTCATTTCTCTTCTAATTTCTCTCACCAGATTCAACTCTGTCTCCCTCCATTCCATCTTTTAAATGGGATTTGGGGGGTGACTGGTATTTCATATTTTTTCAAGACAGGGAAGCTCACTCTCTCTAAAATTTAAAACTCAAATATCCAGACACATGTACCCTCAAATGGGAGCGGAGGTTGGGTAATAGTAAAACAAAATCTAAAGGTCAGGCTGATGAGGCGAAGGATCATAAAGTGGGCGTGAGAACCTTTCCAAATGTCCTCCGACTATATAATGTGTGCGTCTCTCTCTTTCTGTGTGTGTGAGTGTGAGTGGAGGGACAAAAGTAAGGAGAAGATTTTTCTGAAGAATCCAGTAAATTCTCAATTTTTATGTTCCTGTTTCCACAGTCACAGTCGAACACACAGGCAAAACCCCTGGAAAAAATTGTAAAGAGAAAGAAACAAGGAACTTTCTCTTCCCTCTATTTTCCTTTCACCGTATCCTCCCCCATCTCATAAATTTAGTTTACGTCTTAATTCAAATTCATGGGTAAAGCTACATCCACCATGGATTCCCGTTTGGCTGACTGTGTGTGTGTGTGTGTGTGTGTGTGTGCTGTACATTTTAAAATAAATAAAAACACTTTTTACGACTATTTTTAGCATTTTTTTTCTCTCGACAAGTAAAAAAACAAAAGCTTTTCAGACTTCTTTGTGTGTGCGTAGAGTACATACGAGTGAGCTACGTGTACATGCTAAATTATTCATACGATTAAAATATTCACAGCCACTCTCCATAAGAGATAGTGTCAAAACTTTTTTCCTCTCTCGATGTGTGTGTGTGTGTCTAAGGGTATACAGCTAAATTTGGAACGTTCACTTATAAATGACTACATTTTATTGTAGAACAAAATTGTCTCCCCACCAATCACATTAGACTTAGCAGGGTGAGTGGAAGCATTTGAAAAAAATGCATTAATAAAATTCTCAAAAATTGTCGTTTTTTCAAATAATTTTTAAATCATAAATCATAAAAAAAATTTAAAAACATTGCCGTAAAGTCTCGTATTATAGCCGGGCTTCAGATACTGAGTGCAGAATTTATTCCATTTATAGAGCATGGCGAATTTATATGGAATTTCTCAATTTTAGGTACGGGTACAAGACTTTACGGTACACTAAAACCAATGTAAATAAAAGTTTATTGTATTATAGGAAATGTTAAGGACTAAATGGTAATGCAAAAAATCATTGTTAAAAAAATTTTGACTTCTACTTGAGGAGTCATTTGTTAATTGTTCATTTGACAAAGAAAAAAACTTTTGATGAAACTTTGAACTCTTCAAACCCAAAAAGTCATGTTTGAGAGTCACTCCTTTTGGTAGATGGAAGTCAGTTGAAATAACCTCATTTAAGGTTAGACCAACTGCTTTTGGAAGGAGAGAGACAACCACACAGACACAGCACAAAGTCTTGAGAAGAGCGAGAGAGACTGGGCTTGAGTCCAAAATGAATACCTCAAGATTTCTATCTTGACGACGTCCTGACGGCGTCTGTCGTCTCCTCCTCTCTCTCTCTCTCTCTACCTGCCTTTTTGCCTTTGTCTCCGCTTTCAATTTCAATGTCCCTGTGTTGGAGCATATGGTTCTCCACGTGATTCCTCCGTTTCTCCGACAAGTGGATCAATAAATGTGTGGAAAGGGAAAGAGAGAGAATCTGCGTGTGTGTGTGTGTGTGGGATTTTTCACTGAGAGACAAGATCAAAGAGATTCTCAATTAATCTCTCAAATTAAGAAGGAAAGTCTTTCTCCGTTAAAAGACACAACTTTTTGACTACCTCTTAATCTGAACAGTCCACAAAGCCACACACACACACTCTCTCTCTCTCGGTGAACTCTACTTCAGTCTACATTTAAAATGTGAGTCATTAGCAAAATTTTGCAATTATATTTCGAGCGGAGCTTAACCTTCAGCCCGGGGAGTAAAAGTCGGATTAAAAACGGTTTATAAAATGAACAACCCTTTTTTGCATCTTGAACATGAAATCTTCGTCGAAACTTCAATACCCACTCTCTCCTTTCTTTCCTCTCTTTTCTTTGACCCTCCACCCACACGAAAAACGTTTTCCCAGCTTTTCGTAGTGGAGGGAAGACGAGGAGAGTTGTTCCCCGGGCAGGGAAATTATATAGCCTCGGAAAATTAAGTAGGCAGGTAAAAAGGAGGGATAAAAAAATATAAAGGTTGTAGTACATACCGGATAAGGATAGACCGTGTGTGTGTATGTGTGTAGTGACCTTCTTTTTTGATTCCTAAGCTCCTCATGACTTCCTCCTTCCTGTCGATCCTTATTGCCACTTAACTAACCATTTCTTTTTACCCGACCGTCTAAAATTTCTCCGGCTTCTCCCTTTCCCCTCCCCTCTTTCTTTCCCTTCCTCTCTCTAACTCTCTCTCTCTTCCGCCCTTCCCCTTTTTCTCCCTGTTCTTTGGAGCTGTGTAAAAGTTAATGACAAGTCCAGAAAGTTCATGCGGGCTGGAGTGAGTGCAGGCTCCGCTGACTTTGGCTGTTAAATCCGATTTCTTGTCAAATTCATTTCGATGGAAATCAAATTAATTTGCTGGGGAGAAAAGGGAAAGGTGAATTCGACCGGGATTTTCGAGATGGGACGGAGTAAAAATGGAGTCCACGACTCTTCACAGTTAAGGATTTGGACAATGAATAAAAGTAGAGAGAGAGAGCTAAGAGGAGGAGGAGGGGCTTGTCAAAAAGGAAATTTGCAAGAGAGCTGTAAAAGTAATTGGTGCCCTCCTCCTCATAAAGTATAATGGAGGAGGGTGAATGTTGTAAAAAAGGAATTCTTTTTAAGTCCTAGTAATCCCCAACAGTTTAACGTGTACCGGATAAAGAGGGAAAGAATTTACAGGGGAAACGTGGACGGACGGGTATCTTTAAAAATAAGTTTGAACGTTTAGCGTTACTTAATTGTTTTTTTTGAAAAACTGTAGTACTGGATTTTTCTTTCGTATATCATTTTTAGAAGGAAATTGTGGCGGGAATTCAGATTATTCCAAACTTTCACCATTCAAATTTATTGAAGAAGATTGTCCTAATTTAGAATTTATTTTGATGAACTTTACAAAAAAATGTAGGACTGGCATTTTAAAGTTATTAATTTTTACCATTACAACTCCAATACTGGAAGGTTTTACTCTTCCACCCTTATTCATAGTATGATGTAGGAATCAAATTAAGAAAAAAGATTCTCCATTAAAAACTTTGTAATCCTATGTGCCGCCGTGTGTGCTTTAAATCCTTTTTACCTCTGAAGGAAACTCAACTGTAGGCCTCGCTTTGTACCATTAGAATGAGTAGGGAGCGCACAGGGGAATCATAACGTGAAATGTTTATGACATGTACTCACACAACAGGAAAGAACATGAGGAATAAAAAAAATTTGAAAAATAAAGAAGAAAGTAGTGGTGTGTGTTTAAAAAACAAATATTGTACAGACACCACCAGTTCTCAGAGTCAAGTTTAATGGGAGGAGGAGGGGGAGGAGGGGGATTCGAGACATGGAATTAGCCCGACACAACAACAAAAAAAGGGAAATTTTATACAGGTGCAGTACACAAGTGTACCGTCAAACTCTTGTTGAATGTTCCCACCTTCATTTTTATTTTTAGGGTGACGCATTTAGCCCTACAGATAAATTATCTTCCTCCTCTGGCTGTATGTACATTGACAGGTAAAAGAATTTTTTTGAGGAAGGGACTACGGCTTCAACAAGACAGAACAAAGGAATGGGTTGCAATTGGATTAGGAAGTTAAATTAAATTTGTGGAGGGAGACTTTGGAGGGGAAGATAAAATAAAATTTATAAAAATAAAATTCCGAGGCACTCCATGCCCCAGTTTATGAGGTGAGAGGGAATGGATTCTCTCTCTCTGGATGTGTGCTCTACCTTTCTTTATATTGTCTTCTGAGACTTGGGCTTTCTCCTGTGAGATCAAAGTTGATATTTTGAACACACTTTATGTCCTCCATGTCAACCCTAAGCTCCAACGTTGAACTTACATGGTTGTGGGGGTACTTTGGGGGGAAATAGTAAGTACGTGGGTAATCCTAGTTGCATGTCAATATGTAATTTGTGTCCTTTATATCCTCTCCATCCTTCTGTGTGTATGTGTGTGTCTATACAAATTACGAGTGTGTGTGTGGTGGCGGGGACCGCATGTGGCATCTCATGATGATGATCATCATCTTCTTCCCCCTTGGTAAAATTTGAGCCGACATAAAAAAAGAATGCTCTGACTATACAATGTCTATACAAGAGAAAAAACACACACAGAGAGAGTCATGCTTCCGAGAGAGCGAGAGAGAGAGAAATAGAGAGCGGTGAGAGTGAGAGTCAAGTGGGGAGAAGCCAGGGCACGGCTTTAAGTTTAACTTTTGGGATGGGAATATATAAATAGGACTAGGAAGTTGAGTCGATATGAAATGGATATGGGATTCAAGGGAAGTTCCACACATATATGTATACCTAGACAAGGAGAGGAAAAGACACACACACATCCTGTATAGTTTGTGTGTATAGGTTATGTAGGGCAGGAGAGTAAACGGAGGGAAGAGAGAGTGAGAGAGAGGCAGAGAGAAGCAAAGTAGGCTGACGTCATTCCGCGTATTCCCAATGCACTGACGTCTTTCTCAAATTTTGCACATTGACTCTCTCCCTGTCTCTCTCCCTCTCTCACACACACATTTAAACAACTCTTTACTCTCTATTTCTGTCTCTCTTCTTCTCACATTGCCTCATACGCACAGACACTTTATACAAATACAAATGTAGTGGATGTGCCTATGTGTGTGTGTGTGAAGCTAAGTAATTGAGTGAAAGAAAAAGGAAACGACCGTACATGTGTAGTGTAGGGAGGTATAGAAAGGGAGACAGTCGTGGATAGACAAGGAAGGAAGGAGACTTTGCTAGCTAACGAGCCTCCTAAAAAATGAAATGGAGGAATATATAGGAGTGAACTCTGCGGGAAGAGCGCTAATCACTCTAATTATCCTCGATGAAACGAACGTCTAATAATCCTTCCACTCTCTCTCTTCTTCTCTGTGTAGATAATAGCCTCACTTCATATTCGGACGACTCGTTCCATTTCTTTGCGCTACAGTCAAAATGTTCTCTGTCTCTGTCTTTCTCTCTCTCTCTCTCTACACTCCACTTCATCATCTCTCCTCTAATTACCCGTAATATTGCGAAGGCAATAGTAAAGTTTACACTAGTGTCTCACTCTACACTCCAATCCACTCTGTCAGCTTTCTCCGTTCTCAGAGTTTGTGTGTGGTGGAGGACAAAAAATGGCTACTGAAACAGTTACGACACTCTGTCTATAAAAAATGTATCCTCCACATTTCCTAGAATATTAGACTGCTAGAGGAGAGAAGAAGAGAGAGAGAGACAAAGAGAGAAGAGAGAGAGAGAAGGTGGATTTTACTCGGAGAGAAAAATATTTTAGGAGTGTGTAGCAACAGTTTTTGGTCACCTGCCAACAAACTCAGGAAAAGGAAGAAGGAGGAGGAGAAGGAGAAGAATTTCCCTGTATCCTCCATTCCACGACTTGGAACAATATTCAACGTACGTAATGGCAAGAAGAGAGAGGTAGAGAGAGTGACTGAGTGAGAAAGAGACAGAGTAGAAAGAGAGGCAGGGAAATATTAGCCATTTTATGCACAGTCAACTGCGGATGTGGCATAATAAACAAGGCATATCAAAATTATGAAGTACGAAAGAGGAAAGGAGAAAGTTTTCTCATTCCTCCTTGCCCTCCTTTTCTTTCTCCTTTCTCCTTCAGAACCAAACACAATCCTGTCACTCCAACTCTGTTTGTTTGTGTATGGGCCTTTCACATTTTCTTCATTTTGACAATACGGACGAGTGTGTGTGTGTGTGGACAATGGAGGTGAGTTGTGTATTTATGTGTGTGTGTGCAGGAAGGAGAAAAGAAAATCAAATTGAGATGTGAAATCGACTCATGTCAATCAATTGGGATTGCTATGGAACGAGAAGAGGAGGAGAGAGCTGGGGAGAAAGGGAAAGGAAGAGAAATTCTCTTTCAGTTCCCGTTCCTCAACTCAACTCCAATGCGAACTCTTTTGAAGAGCTTCCTATTCGAGCCCGACTCACTGGTGTGTGTGTGTAGTATGCTGTGGCAGAGTATCCCGACTGGAGAGGAGGATTGGAATGGGAATGAAAGGGATGGGAGTGAGAAGAGGATGCCTGACCTACTTTGAGGAAATCCGATCAATCCAAAAGTTGCACCACCACCAACTGCCATAATTTATACAGGAGGAAGGAGGGAGAGGGAATGAAATGGCAATGAAGGGAGAAATGTAATGTAAAGAGAGAGAAAGAAAGTGACGACGAGGACAGTGTTGAAAACGGGCTTGAGAGCATAAGCTTCCATTTTCTCTCTCTTTCTCTTCTCTCTCTGGCTGTTTCCAAAATATGAGTAAATTGTGAGTCCCAGGGGACTCCATTTTTTACTACATTCGAGCATTCCTCGACACACAACCCTCCCGCTGTACTCCCTCAATGGAGACTCTCTTTATTTTTAGCCCTCCTCCTCCCCAAATTCAAGGTCTCCGAACGCACACACGAGCATAAGTACAGTCACACAAACACAAAGAAAAAGTGCTTTAGACTAAGAGCTTTTGATATTTCTCAATTTTTGGTTCAATTTTGAATGGTTAAATTTTTCCGATTCCAACTCCCAATCTAAAATGTACCGCCATGGAATTGGTTGGGAGCCCCACGGGGGTTCATGGGAATGTGCGTAAGAGGAGAAAGTCTTTCAAGGTCGTATCTTTCTAGTCACATAAAAAATATATGTATTACATATGTATACATATTTTAGATTGTTGATGGACTGAGTAGGGATGATGGGAGCGTTGGTGGGTGAAAGTCATTCCCCATTGGCTTTCTCTTTTTTATCTGTAGACTTTATATATGGAAGGAAGGAAGAACGATAGAAAGAAGAAAGTGGTGCGTTCACTTTGAACATCATCTGAGAGAGAGAAAGGGAGAGAAAGAGAGAGAAATGAGAAAGTGAGAAAGGAGATGGGGAAGTAGACAGACTACCCATCTAAAGATGAAAATAGGGCAGAAGAGAGAGAAATTCTGTAGGGAGCAACTATTCCCGACAGTCTTTACTTTCACTTTCTGGCTCTTTTTTTGTTTGGAGACAGGAGTAGGAGTTTAGTTAGAGAAGGAAGAGTGGAATAGGAAGGTGAGTCTACTTAGAAGGTTTGTACGGCTCAACCATTGAGAGCTCCCCTTCTTTCCCTGTCACCATACACAGTCAGAGAAAAGAAGGGTTTCGGAGGAGGAGAAGGAGGAGGCAGGTACATCTCAACTATTTCACATGGATGATGTGTATGTATATGTAATGCAAAAGTTGTTTCCATTCCATCTTCACAGCCACAGCCCAGTTGAAAGAGAGAGACAACTTTTCACTCCAAGTCTTGAATAAATACTTTCTCCAAGCCACACGCAATATTCCCGAATATAGTCATCATGTGCTGTGATGTATAAGCCGTTCCAATGTGTGTGTGTGTGTATTTGTGAGGGTTTTTTGTGTGAGAGGGTTCTTCTTTTCTTCGTTGCTGTGAAGGGTCGTCGGGAGAATGCAGCCAAAAAGCGAATATTCTTCAAAAACTGGGAACACACACACACACAGAAAGACACACGGGGTCTGGGAATAAAGAAGAGAAGGAAATCCTTGAAGGAATGCTTTTCAAAACTCAATTTTCGACTTTAGCTCCGCTTACCTACTCGCTTTTGGGAGGAAAGGCGTGTAAAAGTAATGACAGGGAGTGGAAGGGAGACAGGGACTGACAGAGCCCAGCCTCTCCCTAGTTTTACTGTCCCACGAATTATGAACGGGGCTTCAAACCTAATGGGATTTCTCCCCCGTCTTCCTTTTTTATCTCGCAAAAGCAACCTTATAAGTACATAGGAAGAGAAAGAGAAGGATCGAATATATCTACAGGGGAAAATATTCCTCTCACCTTTTCTCTAGAGGAAAAAAAAATTTTCAGAGAGGAAGAGAAATTACGGATTAGTCCCTTCTTCTTCCCTGTCAAATATATTATGAATTTTTGGAGGAAAGCAGCTTAACTGGAATATTCCAGAAAAAAATTCTCGTTTTTTCTCTCTAAATACATTTTTGATGCAATCAACTTTTGAGGGTGAATCCCTGTTAAATTACTTTGAAGTTAATCATTTTGAAAAAATTAATTTCAAAAAAAATTCTATTACCTATTAATTTTCATTTTGAAATGTATACAAGGTAAATTCAATGTGAAGTAATTATGAAATTCAAAAGAACAAGCTTTAGTGGTTAACCATATTTTTTAGTGAAAGTGAATTTCAAAATAGGGAAGGGTAAAACGATAGTTTCACTCATCATAAAAAGGTACAAGTGGAAAGAGAAAGGAAGACAGATGGGAGAAAGTTGTCAAACATTTATGAGATGATCGTGTAATTTGTACATGGATCATGACAGAACAAAATTTCTCCTTCTCCACAAAATTCCACACACACACACACAGCGAGTCGAAGTGAGGATAATCAAAAATGTATGATGAATGTCAGGTCAGAAGACAAGAAGTGAAATGATTCCCATTTGGACTCGCGTTTTCTTCCTCAATGTTATATTTATATATAAACACTACACAGGAAAAGATACACACAGACTACACACACCTGTGCAACGAACATTACATTACCATTCCCTTCCTTTTTATCCCCAGTTTAAAATGAATAAATAATGAGGGTCGATTGAGAGCGTTTTGACTCTAATCCACTGCTCAACTATACACGCCTCGTGTACATATATTTGTGTGTGTATGCAAACCACACACACACAAACTCACTCTCTCTTTCGCTCTCTCTCTACTCCCTATTTTCCTTGAATAGGGAAAATCCTTTGAAAAATGGATAAAATCCTGTGGTTTCATGTACAGCTCATTCTTTTCCCTTAACTTCCTCCGCCTCCTCCTCCTCTTTATCCTTCTCCTCGTTCCTTTGATATTCAATTCAGATTCAATAAACTAGTCATAAAAATATAGGGAGAGGAAGAAAGGGAGATAAAATGTCAAGGTGAAAGTTAATTGGAGGTAAGGTGTGCCCGGCAGCTCTCATGGATTTTCATATAAAATGTAAATTTACATTTTTGGTGGAATTTCGCGTAATCCAAAATCAATGAATCTCTCTTTCCCACTGAGAGACGGAGACTCAACACTATTTTTTCTCCTTCTCTTTCTCCTCTCTTCCACCGCCATAGCTTTTACTTCCTACCGCCGCCGCCGCCGTGGCTTCTCTCTTTCCCTTTCTCTCTCTCTCTCGTGTAAGACGACGCTAACTCCTTGGTTAAATAAAGGATTTTGTTCAATTCCCCCAGATTTAGACCACCAAGATTGAGTCAAAGACAATCATGAGGGAGGGAAGTGGGGAGAATGCGTGTGTGTGTGCGGGTGTGGGGGACGCAAGAACAAGTCAGACAGTAAAAAGGATTACACTATTCAATTTTGCACTCACTTCTTCTCACAATTTTGCATATGCATCCTCCCTATCGAATCTTCCCAATGCACTTACATACTTACCTAATACACACTTTTACTGTCCCAGCCTTGGAGCCAAATTTTTTTTTGTGGAGCGTTCAAATCAAATGACTGTGGAAAACACATACTCACGTCTGTTTCCACATTCTCCATTCCCTATTTTGTACTCCGTATTTTTTCTAATGAGATCCAGTTGGATTGTTCAATTATTTTTAATTTTATTCAATATAAAAATATCTGAATTGACAATTATTTTCGGAATCCATTTAAATGAGAAAATTCTTATTTTGAAATGAACAAATTTTTCAATTGTATAAATATTTGAAAAGCATTTCAAGTCAGGAAATAACTATTGATTTTTTATTATAACAATAGTAGTGCGTAGTAAATGAAAAAAATAATCAAAGCCAATATAGCGACTCAAGGACAAACTGGGCGTTCTCATTTTCTTCGTTTTACGGTAAAAAATCAGACAGTAGAATGTGCAGCGATGGAGAGAGAGAGAGAGATGTAGGGCATTTCACTGCTGGTTACAGCTAAGACAATGGGATATTGCAGAGAAATTGGAATGAAGAGACAAGGTAGAGAGAGAGAGGAAAGGCGGAAGAAAATAGAGTCTCTCGATCTCTATATTTAGGACAAGACCTTGCAATAAAAAGGACAGGGTGGGATAATATAGGCTAAAAATAACCCACGCCTCCCCTCAGATTCTCTGCTATTTCCCCTCTTCTTTCTCTCCCTTTCCCTAGTGTGTGTGTATGTGTGTGTGTAACCGCCATACATTTCCCCTTGTGTATTCCCCCCCCATCTCCCCGTTTTCCCTAATAAATGATCCTATAGATTTTTCCACACACTCAACTCCCTCTTCCCCATCCTCGTGTGTGTATGCATAGGAGCATCCCTTTCTCTTCTCCTTCTTTCTCTTCCTACTCTCCTGTGTGTTTTTTAGACTGAAAATTTGGGGTTCGAGTGGATGACCTTAGCCTACAGCCTTGGGCGATGGCAGAGAAAAATGCTGCGCTGCGCCCTTCTCTCTCTCTCTCTTTCTCCCCTGAAACGCTGGAGAGAAGAGAAAGGAAGAGAGAGAATTCCACACAATGTGGCTGCGGTTAAGGATGGAATGACGTACTCTCTCACATTGTTATACACGTTTCCCTCCACCCTCCTTATATTTCAGTAGTTGTGTGCTCAGCCCGGAAAATGCACACTGCGGAAAGTGGAAGGCAAAACCACGGGGAAATTTAGAGGGACTGTGCATGCACATAAACAAAATTGCCATGTCAAGGAATATCTTGTTTTCCCCAATACCCGCGCTCTCATTCCCACCACACAATAAAGAAAGAGAGAGAGAGTGTGAGGGAATGTGTGTGTTGGAAGAATTTTAAAGACGGCCATTGAAAATGTGGGTGCATTGTGCATGACATTTTCCTTTTTGCTTGCTTCGCCCTTGTTTATGCTCCCGCATACAAAAATACTGTCGGAGGAGAGGTGAAAGGTAACCATGAGTGGGGAGATAAACATGAGTACAAGGGAGAAAGTGGGGAGAGTGAAAGTAAAGAGGAGAATCTTGCGTGAGGTGGAAACCCGCCAAACATTACCATTTTACGAGGCTGGTCATAAATTTCAATCATTTTGCCTCCTCTCCCTCCTCTCTCACTTTCTCTCTACTTTCACCGTGTCTAAGTCTAGTTAAGCTGACGATTTGTTTCAATTACGGCATCCACTTTTATTTATGAATAAGAGGGTTGACGGGAGGAGGAAAGAGGGAAATAAATTAGACGTGCTTTCAATTTTTGATTTCACATATTTTTTCCATTCCTTCTGAAGATGTGTGTACTAAAAGACCATGACTTGAACCGTCTGGTTTTCCTTATTTTTTGAGAAAAATGTTTGAAAGGTGATTTTTTACAAATTACAATTTGACACCCCAACGCACACGCTAAATACCGTGCGGGATTATTTTTTTGCACGAAAAAAAATACTGAGAACGCTCGGTTCATGCTGAGCAGGGGGATCAATATATTGGATGGTGCGAGTTTTGGAAAATGGATGGCAAGGAAAGTAGAAATTGTCTGGATTCCTGGGACTGATCTGTCGTCGTCATCGTCCTCCCTCTGACATTGAAAATGTTGGATGGAAAGAAATTAAAGTTTAATGACCTGTTGAGCCTTCAAATGAGTTTATGTACAAAGAGAGGAGAGGAAGGAGGAAGGGGAAAGCAAGAAAAGGAGTCTGTGTCGGAGATTACGACACACATGAAAGTCTTTTCCGTTTCCGTGGAGAGAGAGAGAAAGAGAAAGAGAGGGAGTGGGAATGGGAATGGAAAAGAAGAAAGTTTCAACTTTTCCGGGAACGGGAAATTCTTAGGTGGTTCAGCGGCAAGTGAAAATTTACGAGTCTGACCACCTCCACAAAATTTCTCTGAATTTCAGACAACAGACCGGGACGTTAAGGAAGAGTGTGTCAGTGTGTGTGTGTGTGTGGAGGTAAGAGGCTTAACAGGAAGGAATCTTTGTAGTAGTAAAAAAAGGAAGAGAAAGAGAAAAGTCGTAAAGAAATTCCTTCCCGTTTTCCCACCTTCTTCTTCTTTCTTTTCCCTTTCTCCTAGCGGTCTGCATGCAATGTCCTAGATTTATTCTAGTCTGGGAAATGATGCATGGAGATAGAGAAAGCTCACAACCCAGCACACACACTGTATTTCAAGTCCAGACCAGAATGCACAAAGAAGAGGGCTGAAAGGAGGAAGATTTTCACATTTTCCGGAAAGTAGAAAAGAATTCTTTTTCTTCCCTTCTCTCCCTATGTGTGTATTCACATTGTTGCAGTCTGATTTTTGAGACCCAGACAGAGCAGCAGAACCTATAGAAAAAAGATTGAGAAAGGGAGAAAAGAGAGTGGAGGAAGAGAAAACCAATTTCGACCAGATTACATAATTGGAGTGTGGCAGCTTGAGACAATTTAATTTACAATCCCCCGTCCCCGCGTCCTTTTATTGATTATTTCATCAACTCTCCTCCATTTTAATAAAATCCCCTTTACATTCTCTCCCACCTTTTCCATTCATTTTTTAAACAAACAGGATCACAGAAATTCTGGACGAGTGGAAGAAGAATATGAAAAAATGAGGTGACAGTGGAGAGCCATGATGAAGGTTCAAATTAATTACGAATTACACCGAATATGCTTTCTCCTGAAATACAATCAATGGTTCTCCCCATGATAAGGATTTTTAAAAGGAAAGAAGAATGAAAGTGTGGAGAAAACTGAAATTAAATTAAGTGAAGGTTAAATAGAAGTGTAAATTGAACAGGATGCGTGATGTTGTTATTAATTAACTAATTAGAAGGTGTTATTAATTAGCAGATTCAGTAGGATAGACAGAGGGATGGGGATACAAGCTTATGATGCTTAGCTTTCTATATTCTTGGAAGAGTGAAAGCAGACGAGAGAGAAAAAGAGAGAGAGAGACCCCTAAAGATTCATTGAGTGGGTAAAAAGAAGAGGAGGAGAAGAAGCGTAAATTGTGAATGGATGGATGCCTCTATGGAGTTGGAGCATTATCTTCCCCAACACCACAATCTTCAAATCTCTCTGTCTCTGTCTCTCCGCCATGTCATTCCAAAGTGGGGAATACAAGAAGATACTGTTTAATATGGAGCATGTGCTGGATGCCATATGAAAACGAAGAGTGAAAGCAAAAGGTTTTAAGCAGAGTGTAAATTCAACCTCTCCTTCCAATCCACAGTCACTCTCACTCTCTCTCTCTGCCACTCTTTTGGAAGGAAGTGAAAGAGGGGATATGGTGGGTGGAGGTGGGTGGAGGTGTGTGTGTATGGAAACAATTCTTGCAATAGATTTCACAGCTATGCTTTTCATCATTGTATAGGTACATCAACTTTTGCATGGAGAACATATACAAGAAGGAGAAAGTGGAGATGATGGGGGAGAGGGAGGAAGATTAGAGTGTATAAAATGTTCTCCCTTTTGTGACTCCTCACGCTCTTCCCAACTTATCCTTCTTTCCCTGCTCCAACAGCTTCTGCTCTTGCAAGAGAGGCAGAGAAAGCTCCCAGACTCTTTTCCACACACTTCCTCCAGCGGCAGAGAAGTGAGAGAGAAAGTGGAGGATCTCACTCTCCCATTCCTTCCCTAACCCTTCTTGTCTCAAAGTTACGTTCTCGACGCAAGCTCAAAACTTGTCTTCTTTCTCTTTCTCACCATTCATCTCTCTCATATTTTATAAATGATTTTCATCCCAGTCTCCCATACCTTGATCAAACTATTTGAAAGCCTTTCATCGTCCTTGCACATCGTCGTCGCCTTTATCTCCTCATTTTCTTTGGTGAATATAAATGGAAATTATTTAAAATAAAATATTTTTGTATAAAAGTTAGCTTTTCTGATCGTAATTGTAATTGAGTTTGAGGGGGTCAAAAACAGTTTGTCTATTTATAACCATTTGAAGGACACATTTCTGAGATGAAATTAGAAAATAAATATGGACACTAAAAATCTTTTTGGAAAAATCTTCTCATTCCCTCCTTGGGAATGAGAAGAAAATATTTAAAGTTGTGCTCTAGCCGAGAATTATGGGACTGAGAAGTGGAACCTGTTTTTTATGCATGCAAGTCTCAGATAAGAAGAGGCGAAGGAGGAGAAGAAGAAGAGTGCAGCTATTTAATCAGAGAAAATTGGAGAGCTCGAAAAGGAAAGGAGAGAGAGAGAGAAAGAGAGGAAGGAAGAGAGATAGAGAGGGTTGCTAAAATTTAATTTGTTTTTATGAGCTTTTTAACAGAGGGAGAAAGTGGAGAGAGGGAGAGAGAAAGTGCCGGTGTCGGGGTGTGTGTGTGAAAGACAGGCTCTCTTGTGGGGCTTTCTCATTGATTTTACAAAGTTCCACTTGAAAGTGGGTGAGCCCTCCTGTATGGATGGAGCTCTGGGTTTCGGGTAATGGGGTGGGGGGAGGGCGAGTTGGAAATTCCGAGAAATCTCTGGTTCTTTCCAGAGTGCGGAGGTCGGGGGAAGAGAGAAGTGAAAGACAGAGTGAAAAGGAGGCTGAATACTTGACTTGTCTCAAAGGTATCTTCTACCACTCACGCTATATTTTGACCAGTCAACTGAGTTCCCTTGTTCTGTTTATGTACATTTATTTCAACGGAGAAGACTCGTGTCTCTCCACATCGTGAGAATTAGAAAGACCCGAAATAAAAAATGACACGTCTTCCACTCTCCACTTATGAATTATTTTGTTATTGCTAAAATTCTTTAAACAAAAAGAATTTGATGGTTGGGAAGTGTTTAAAAGCCGCGGGGAAAATTGGAGAAAGTTCACCATTTGTACAATGCACTCTTGATGTTGTCATTCCTCCACTTTTCTATTTTTGGGGAGCAAACATTTGTCAATTGTGTTTTCGTTCTTGTCATTGGAGGAGGAGAGAGAGTCATTCTCTTGGAGGGAGTAGGACGTTCAGTGTAACGTCATAATAATAATAAGTAATAAGGGTTTCGTATAATTCACACAAATCCAGCGGTCATAACACGGACCTCTATCCTGTACTTATCCTGTGTAGTGGTATAGGTAAATGTCCTCCTTTCTCCTCTCTCTCTCTCTCGCTCTCCCTCATTGTCATTTGGAAGAATTGCCCTTTTTGTATGCACATCTAGTCAAATATACATGCACCGTTTGTGAATGACACTTTGTGCAGTACTTTGTAAAGGGATAGAAAGGAGGGGTACCAGGGTCTTCTAATGGATTACGATGCGCTGGTATTTAATATTGTGTATAAATAAACACACACACTACATTCTATTGTGCACATTCAGGGAAAGACTGGTAGTTGAAAAAGGTACATAAAGTAGCTCAGCCCCCAATGTCCGTCCGAATGGACACATGCAAAGAACTGCCGATCCCTTCTCCTTCTCCTCCTCTCCTCCTTCTCTAAACGAAAGAGGGAAGGTGACTGTCTAACTAATACACAATGGCCGATGAGAAAGAGAGGGAGAGAGAAGGGTGGAAGGAGAGCTTAAACCTGTCATTTCAGGTTGTCCACTGTGAAAGCCTTTTATTTTCTCCCTATTATTATATCCCCCACCTTCTCTCTCCACATTTTCTCCATACCCTCATTCTCGCCGTGTCTGTGCATGATTTTGGTGCTATAAGCTTTCTCTCTCTCTCTCGTCTCACAATATTCACAATCGAGACTCGAGAATGAGGGGAATAGAATGCAAACACACGCACCGCTGTGTGATGTGTCTATGTCTTGTGTCCTGTATCCTGTTTACTTGTGTGTGTGAGCGTTGTATGGACGGCACTTTTTTGCCCTACCTAATCCCCCCGTCTATTGACTGTACATTGAAATGTAAACAGACGTGGAAAAAATGGCTCATGTGTCCATGACTCTATAACAGTGTAATCATCCACGCAAGAGCCTCCATTAAATATTTAGACTCTACGCACTCAAAATATGCCCATGACAATGACACACACGGAGGGAAATGAGCGGTGTATTTAGTTCGTGAACTATTTTTTTTCTTTTTTTATTCTTTCACTTTCACCATTCGTTATACCGCCATCCTCAATTTTTGTAATCACTGCCACGTGCTCATAATTTTTTTACGTTGGGTGTCATTTAAATTCCGTAAGATATTTAACTAATGTTAACACAATTTTCAAAAATTTTCATATTTAATTTGAATACAAAATTTTGGACGATTTTTGAGGGGGAAAATGTAGGTCGAGTTTTCAACTAGCAACCTAAAGATAATGTTAAAAAACGGTAATAATTTGAATGTCGAACATTAAAAGAGGAGAAGTAAATATTGAGCAATTAAGTCATCCTATTTGAGTGTGTCTGAGACAGATGTGGAGAGATTTAGAGGACAATTATGAAAAAAAAAGTTTTGCAAAAAAATGAAGGAAGAATTTCGTTCTCCACTTTCTCTTTACTATTTGAATGCTGCTCTTGCTTTCTCTTATTTTTGAGATGGAAGGGAAGGCTGGATATGGAAATTCCAAGTGGAAACTTTTCCTAATTTTAGAATTGGCAAAATATTGGGAAATTGGTTTGACTGAGATGGTGAAAGGAAGGAAGTAGAGACGAGAAAGAGGGAGAGGGGCCTAACTCTGTTAATGTGGCATTTGCACATGAATTATGTGACTGAAATATTATAGAGTTGCTTTTCATCCGCCTCCTCCTTCTCCAACATCATCCGTCGATAAAGTAAGAGACAAGACGGATGGAGAGAGCAAAGGGGAAAGTGAGGTTGTAGTGGGTGTGGGTGTGTGTATTTTACATGTCCTTTTTGTTGTGCATGGATTTTTGCATTGCATCAACCCAGCTTTCATTCTCACTGAGTTATTCTCAACACAGAGCACATTTGATGTCACCATATTCCGAGCCACGTCCCAGTCAAGAGAGAGAGAGGGAAAGGGATAGAAAAGAAGGGTTCTGTGTATGTCATGCTTAATGGAAAAATTCCATAAATTAGATTTATAAACACGTTCAGTGTGGAGGAAGAGGAGGGGGCGGCAGCAGCCCCAGCAAGTTTGTAGTTTGTAATTTATGAAGAAAAGAGGGAGAGAAAGCTGGCTTTATTTTCTACATGTCTGTCTGAACGTATTCTCTTTCTCCCTCTCTCTCTCTTTTGTCATTATAGTCACAACCTTGCAGGGCTGTTCAATAGTTTGACGTTGTCAAGTCCTTTCTTTTCCAGCGCTTAGCTTCTTTTTCTATGCTCGACTACATATGCCTTGCCCTACTCTGCTTTCCCTCTCATTCTTTGCTGAGGCAGGGAAAGGTCCATGGTCTTTGACATGGTCTCAGAATAATATTTAAAATGAATTAGAATTAACGCCGAGCAGGTCTGAGCAAGGACAGACAGACAGCCAGACACAGAGAGAGAGAGAGAGTGAAGGAAGAGACTTTACAAATAAAAAGCAATGCATTTGGAATTTTCTCACAAACCCTCCGGCTTTCCATGACAAGAGAAAGCCTTTAGTTGCCACAGAGCAGAGCCGAAGAAGAGAAAGTGAAATACAGGGCAACGCCAGAGAGAGAGAGAAGGAACATCTGGAATGGATAGCTTTCTTCTCTCTTTCTCATTCTAATTCGAAACGCATCTAGCCGGGATTTTGTGGGGCTGGAGAGAAAATCGTCTTTTTTGGTGTCATGCTTTTCTGCTGTGAAGGTGGCTGATTAGGCGTTGCAAGGAAGGGGCGGAGAAAAGAGGATAATTTTAAAATTCCATTGTACAACCTAGAAAAGTGGAGGAGAGAGAAGCACAGTCGGAATGGAAATTCTCATCCAATGTACAATACACTGGAGAGAGAATAGAAATTAAGACGAGAAAAAATCTTAATGATAATAGGACCAGAAAACTTTTGGAATTTGGATCTTTTTTGCAATTTAAATCTTAGTTTTTTTCAGCTAATGGATTCAGTACTAATGGTGGAATTTTCGACATTATTTTTCTAAAATATTTTCAACCTGCTATGACTAACAATGACATTTGAATATGTAGGTCAGATTCATTTCTGTACTACACTGGAATGTGTGTAATCCGAGGAATCAATCCTCAAATACAATTGTGTAGTAAAAAAACAAAAGGAAAAACCTTGACATTTACTAGGACAAAAAAAAAATTTGTGCGTGTGTGTAGTTAGTTCATGGCCTTAAACTTTTGATATAAGAAGAGAAAATGATTGTGAATTTTTAAATTGTCATTAAATGAACCCAACGCCGTGATTGTTTGACTATTACCGTCTTTCCCTTGCCACACGTGGAGGAAAGGAGGCGGTGGTGGGGGATGAAACCGGACAGACAATGGAGAATTAATAGGACATGGTCATTCGCAAATGAAGGGCCTTATCATCTTTTAATGGAGTCATAATTGGGGCTGGGAAATGGAAGTTGTTCGTAATTGTCCAGTTAAATAATTAATAAAAATAACGCTGGATGTAAATTTTATGCGAAAGAGGAACGAGGAGTGAAGGAGAAAGGAGGAAGAAGAGGACAAGTGTATGCACAAATGTATGTTTATATTTTGTTTTCCCCTCTCGCTTTCTCTCTCTCTCCCTCGTGCACAAATAGAAATGACATGGACACAGTCATTTTGTACAAGAATAGGAGGAGGACAGAGACAGCAGAGAGAGAGAGAGAGAGAAAGAGAGTAATTTAGACAGGCCATAGTGACCCAGTGGATACTACAACATTCCAATTGTGTACCTACATATAAACACACACACTTGAGTACACCGGCTATGGATTATGATAGTTATCATATCATTGCAATTAAGCTGGAAACCTGAACTGAAATAGGGGTAGTAATTACAGCAATAGTAATAGAGAAAATAATTGCGTGTGTACATGTAACATTCAAGAGGGAAAGTCGCGCGCGGGAGTCACAAACTGTGTGTATGTGTTTGTTTGTGCATGACAAAGGTTTTTCACATTGTGGGTATTTGTGTACGAGTGCAGTAAGTACAATAAAGATGAGAGAGAGGGGTGTACCTGGGAATGCCTACGGCTAGGGTCTTCCGCGGCTGCTGCCGCCGTCCCAGTCGTCGTCGTCGTGGCAGTTGTCATCCTCATTAATTAAAAAAATTATTTGTTGTTCCTCAGACCCGCTGATAACAAGCACTGAGGACGAGGAGGATAATTGTAATTGTGTCGTGATAACAATAATTAGAAATGACGATAATGTGTTGACACTTGAGAGAGAGAGAGACAAACTTTTATTTTTTGCACGTACATATTCGTATAGCTGGGGTTGTGTGTGTGTGACAACACAAAGCTCTTTTGCTTTACCTTCCTTTTTATAATTACAATCACACACACTCTCACAATCACATTTCATGCAGTCGTGGAATGGATTCCCGGCGCACACGTTTCTCTCTCTCTCGGTGTGTGTGTGTGTAGGTTTATACTCTACTCTCAGAATGGACCAACTATTTTCGAAACGTAGGGAACGGCGACAGCCATCAACTTTCTTTTGTATACTTTCTCCTTTCTATATATAGATTTCGATCACTTTCAAATTAATTTCTGCAATTAATTTGAGACACGTGGACAGTTGGAGAAAGTACAAAAAAAATTTTCTTGGAGACTTTCTCTTTTTTTTAGTAACGACTTTCGAGGAGACTGCACAACATTTTTTTCTTCTTTTCGGAAATGCGGATTAATATGAGTCAAAAAATTGGAATCACAGGCAGAGTTTTAATTTATATATATATATGTATTATATATATTTATGTATACACATATTTTAGCACACGTAAAAGTCCTGAAAATTTTTCTCCTTTTAACTTTCTCTTCGACGTATCAAAAGAGAAATAAATACACTCTTGTGTATTTTTTTCTTTGCAATCACAGAAGGCTGTTTGAGGGAAGGGGAGATTATGATAATATTGACTTTTATTTTTTCCCCGAAAATTGTGACAGTTGCTCAAGGTGGAGAGCGTGTGAAATTTTTTGTGTGTATTTTGTGTGTTACAAGGGGGAGAAGAGATTTCTTGGGTCAACTGTTGAACAGGACTGAGAGAGTCTGAGTGAAATGTGGAGGAAATGGAGAAAGATTGTTGATTTTGATTTTTTCTTCTCTCTTTCACTTTCACTTCCCCTTCATCATTGATGAGAGGTTCGGAAGAGGTACGGATTAAAAAGGATTGATCCTAGCTCTCCTTGCTTGCGTGTGTGTGTGCTGTTGATGATGGAGGAGAGAGGGAACGTGAGGCTGCTAGCAGATGGGTTTATTATTGACAGTGGCTGGAGTGGTTCCTCTGTCTATTCTGTTTTGAAGGTACAACATGTGGCTTTAGTGGAGTATAGCCTCCTACTTTGTGTATGTTTTTTTTGTGGGGCGGCTTTATATCTTCCTCCTTTTTTTGGTTTATTGGATTATTTACAATTTTTACAACTTGTTCACATCCACTACTCCTTCTTCTTGGGCGGCCTATCAATGGCCTATGAGTGTGGATTCATCTTTAATGAGAGAGAGAGGGAGAGAGAAAAGTGAGGTGGATTGGAGAGGAAGGATTTTTCTCCGTCTTCCTCGGTCTCGAGGATCCATAAAAACAGACACTCCTCACGGCTCATCAAAATGGTGCGAATTTGAGTGAGATGAAGAGAGAGGAGGGAGGATTGAGGGGGAAAACGTTTTATTGTCTCAAGTTCTTCTTGGCTGAGTTGAGAGAGCACTTTGCAAAGTTTTTGATGAGCGGAGTAATGTGGGAGAGAGCATTGCTTTGGGATTTTAATTAAGACGATATATTTTGACTGTATTTTTCCCTCTTGTCCAGAATGGAAGAGACTCAACAACTAAACAAGTGCCGACAGACAGAGACAATAGACACAGATTGAGAGGAGGAGATAGAAGAGGTGAGGTGCACACTCAAATTTTTGATGGGTATAAAATTGAAATAAGTTCCTTCTTCATGTGTTTCTCCAATCCCGAACAAAATTCTGTGTACAAAGAGAGTGGAGGTTGGTTGAGTGAAGATGTACCAATTCCTTGATTCCTTTCTCTCCTTCTTTTTTTTGTCTTCACAAAGAAGGGGGGATGGTGAGTTCAAAAGGAACCTGTCCTTGTTTTCCTTTCCAAATGAACGTCAAAGAAAATCTCCACTCTACACTGTACAAAAAGTAAGGAAGAAAATAACTATGAAAAGGAAGAGGGAGAGCCTTGAGCAGATTTCACTCGTCCTCTTCGTTCGTCGTTTCGTGTGAGAGAAAGTCTTGAGAAAAAAAAGCCCGACTTATTTTTGTGAAGGACTGTTTTGGCCTTTTCTCTTCGTTTATTCTTTTTTCTGCAGGGAAGCAGTGTGTGTGATCCAAATGACTTGGACTGGTTGTCTGACCTCTTGATTCGTTCCCTGGACGACGTTGTCGATAAAAATCACAGTGACGGACCACACCAAAATATTATATTCTCAGCTCCAAGGAGCGGAGATGTACAGAAAGAGTGACAAGCTCGAACAATTTTTTTTCTTAAACAGTCTCTTCACAATGGAGAGAACGAGGGAGATAAGTTTCCTTGTTTTATTTTGATGATTAATATGTATGATGATGTTCCTCCAGCCTATTTCTTCTCCTTTCACGTGGCAGTATTCGTTTGAGCAAAGGACACAGGAGAAAGTAGACGATGATCCTCGTCGTTGTGAACAAAAATCATCGAAATTCTTCTCTCGACTCTTTGCCCCTTTAAATCATGTGTGTGTACGGAGTGTGATAGGAGAGTGAGTGAGTGTGTGTGTGCTTTTTAATATGAACAACTTTCACTCTCACGCTGTTCTCCATGCGACGGCGGTGTGTCTCAAATACATTTTTTTCCCACTTTTTTTTACGTTGTCGAGAAAAAAAGTCGTTTGTCAACTTTGTCTGTTGTTGTTGTTGTGGGTGTGAAGAGGATTTTTTATACTACTTTCATCGCTTTTCTCTTGAATGGACAAACATTTTTTTTCTTCTATGGAGAATTTTGCAAGGATTTTTTTTATTTATTTTTGAAAAGCCGTCCTCTTCCACTTTTCTCTCTTCGTCGGAGAAAGTTGGATTGTATGTATGTGTGTCGTGTGTGGAAAATAATTGATTGATTATATTGTAAAGCCCTTTGTTAAATGTTTTGAGACAGAGCGAAGGGGAAATTGACCAGTCGAGTCTTGCTCCAGAAATTTAATAGGAGTTTTGTGTGGTTGTGTGTGTGGGTGTGTGTGCTTCATTCCACCGGATATTCACACGCCTCATGAATACTCTACGACCACCACCACTACTACTACCACACTCTAAAATACAATACAGTCCTCCCAATATTGTGTGTGTGTGCAGTATAGCTGCGAAGAGGGAACTACAGTGTTATGCCAAGAACGAGTCAAGGAAAGTGTAATGTGTGAGTCAGGGGGAGAGAGGGGAAAAAGCCAGAACCCACTCTTATCATCATCCACCGTAAAATGAAAGCATTTCCTTTTCTTGTAATTTAACTCGCTTAGTGGTTCTTTCCCTTGTGTGAAGAACGGGGAAAAGACGATGTCTAAACACGACACGATACGACAGTGACACGGTACACACTCTCTCTTCCACACACACACAAGATTTATTTTGAATCACTTGACCCGTTCCTTGGTCAAATTATTTTTGATTTTGAGTGAAAGGCAGATCACTGTCTTCAAATTATGAAATGACTTTTCCCCTCTTCAGATAACTTTTGTTGTGAAAGTTGGAGAAAAACTTTTTCTCTCTTCTTTTCAGAATAATGACCGGCTTGACTTGATCCTTTCTTCCTTCATCGTGAACTTAATTCTTTTTGTGTCAAAAAAATTGTAATTTTTTTCTGGATTTCTCTTTGTGAAGCAAAGAGTGACACGGGGAATATTATTCCTTTCCTTTCTCCGTCTGATTTTATTTTTCAAAAGTGTACAAAGAAATTTTCATCCACACAAAATTTCCCAAAAAATTTCCAAGACATTAATAGTCCTTGTTCCTCTCCGTCTTTCTCTCTCTACCTTTTTTTGTGAACAAGGAGCGTAGTGTGTGTGTGTATGTGTGTGATAATTTGATTTTCGTTCACTTTCTTCACTGAATTTTGAAGGTACAAGGAGAAAAAAACCTTTTCCTGTCACTTTTGCTCGTTCCTTTTTGTACGTGTGTTTTGGCTGTGTGTGTGTCACAGAGTTTTCTCTTTATTTTGGAGGAGAAAGTTTTAGTTCTCCCTCCTCTTCCACACACGACACAATCAAAGAGAGAGACACTCACAGAGAGAAAGAAAAGAGTAGTAGTAGGAGATAGAAAGTTGTATCATTATTGGAAAATAGATACACACACAAAGAGAGAAATAGAGAGAAAGAGATAGAAAGACAGACACACAAAACACACACAGATAGACGGAGAGAGAGAGAGTTACACAAGAGCAGCACAAGAGATGAGATGAGGGAGGAAGTGAAAGCGCGCGCGAGGTTGTCTCGTCCGCCTCGCTCAACGATTGAACTTGGAATGATGCGAGGAGAAGAAGAGACAGGGAAAGTAGTGGAGCATTAACGGTGGCGGGTGAATGTATGTGGACAAGTCAAAATTTCTATAGCTTCTTCAAAAACCCAGCCTAACCTAACCTACCGTTTCACTCTCTCTCACTCTCTTTCTCCATTATCCTATCTTCCAAAATCCCCCAAGAAAAGCACATACACACACACACAACTTTCCCTTGCCTTGTTCCTATCCAACTTCAGTGTTGCTGTACCCTGCGCCGGGAATTTGCTTCTTCCCCACTACACACAAAACATTGTACAGTAGTTTAACCATATCTCCCACTATACACACACACAACATTGTACAGTATGGCACACATTGAACTGTATTTGTAGAGTAGTGTAGCGTGTGTGTGTGTGCAGTGTAGGCTCTTGCTCCGTCTCTTTATGACTACGCACCTGAGCTTCCTCCTTCCAATTCTAGTCCAAGCACACCAAGGAGGTGTACCTCCTCATGTTAATCTAATGTATACTATCATTCTCTTCCTCCCCCCTCTCCCTTTGTGTGTACGTACGTGTGTTTGTGATAAGGTGTGTGTGTGTGTGTGCAAAAAAGGGAATTTTACGGGACAAACGATATGGACACATAAAATGGACATTGTCATGGAGCATCAGAGCAAATACACAAACAAATACATTGATATTACACTCTAAAAGAGAAAGTCCACCACCCATCGCCCCTCCATTTTTCCTCCGATTTTGGCCGGGCAGTCCCCAGTCCATTCTCAAACTGTGCAAGTCCTTGGTGAAATCCAAAAAATGTAGAGAGAGAGAAAGAAAGAGAAAATAAAATCCCAAACCTCCGTCGACCGCCAATAAAGTTGGATAAAACCGGGGGAGGATGGAGAGAGGGGGGGGGGGCGGTGAGGGAGAGCGTGTGAATTTGATGCACATAGTCAACCATCCCCTAGCCTAGCCCTCCCTTCCCAGTACACACACATTCCCTACATAGTTGCTCTCTTCTTTATATCCCTGACTTTCTCCCTCTCTCTCTTTGTGCCGCCTTTCCCTATATCCCTGTTGTGAGAGTGAGGCAGTGTGTGTGTGTGTCATGAGAGATGAGATGAGAGGCTGTAGTGGATGTAGCAAGAGGCAGCTGGTGTGCGAGTTCCAATGCCACCATGCAGTCTCGCTTTTCTTTCTTTCTCCCTTGTACAATTCTGGAGTGTGTATCTATGTGTGTAGACAGGGAGAGAGAGAGAAAGAAGAGAAAGACAGAGAGAGAGAGAAAGGTTTGCACAGCGAAGTACGAGTGTGCGGAACGAGAAGCCAAGGCACAAATCGATCGTTCTCTCCATCCCTTTTTCTTGGAGGGTACGCTACGCTGTGCTGTGTACTGTGTGTGTGTGTGTAGGATGGACGAACAAGGACGAGGACGACGATCAGCTAGCCGAGTGCTCGAGTTGCATCTGGGTTTTCTGCTGCTGCTACTGCTCCTTGCCGTTCCCTTTTCTGTTCCAGGAGCCCAGGAACAGCAAAGGGAGAGAGAAGGGAAAATATATAATATTTTCTTCCAGTTCCAGGACAACCAGGCAAGCTATGGCCTGGCAGGGAGAGTAGAGCACGGTGCTCCCTCGTTCGCTATGGTATCCCGGGTTATGCCATGATTTCTATACCAGTGAGTCTCCCATGCCCTTCTATTTGAATGACTTGGCAGTGCATTACAAGGGAAGGAGGGAGAAAGGAAAGGGAGAAAGAAGGAGGTAGAGGGTACAGCTGTGTGGCGATTGGCAATATTTTTTCTTCATTTCCTTCGAATGCAGAGTACAAGACTGGAGGGTCGGATGGAGAGAGAAACTCATTTTTTATTTTATTATCTCTGTTGTTGATGCATTATTTTTTATTGTGTGTACCTAATATAATGGCCAGTTTCTTTTTCCAAACCGGAATTTACCCACGTAGTTTTTTTCTTCAAAATAATTCTATCTGCTTTCTCCAGTCCAGTGTGACACGACAAGGAGGATTCTCTCTCCCTCCTTTGTGAATGAAAATGAAGAGGTCAACCTAGGGACGACAGGGACATTACATGTCTAGAAGATTTTTTAAATGAAAAAATTGGGAAAAGAATCCAAGTTGCATTGTTACTTTCTCCCTCTTTCCCTCTTCCAACTTTAGAGACCCAACAGCCTCAGCCTCAGCCTTGAGCCTTCAGACTAGGACTTTTTGGATGGGAGTGTGTTTGTGTGTGTGTAAAGAAACGCGTCATTCAAGTCCTACTTTCTCAGCTTGTAATGTAGTTCAGGAGAGAGTGTGTGTGTGTGTATGATGTTCACGAGGCTTGGACCGCTGACGCACGTTTCCACCCCATTCCCAGTCGGTACAAGAGGAAGAGGCACACGCACACTTTCCCTCTCTGGCTCTTCCTTTTACACGCACTTTCTTGGCCAAGAAACACCTCAGTTCTCCTCCTCTTCCTTTTCCTCTCCATTCAAACTTTGTGTGTGAGTACTAATACACTTTTTACACTATTAGACGAGTCTATTTGAGGCGCTACTTCCTTCCTTTCCCTCCATTTTTGAAAGGCAGCATCTTCTCCTCCACTTTACCCATCTCCCTTGGAGACTCCTGAATGGCTCTCACACAACCCACAACTTGTCTTTTTGTGTGAAGCTAAATGTCATTCACGAATAGTAAGAAAGGGAAAGGAAAAAAAGAACAAGAGCATACCTACAGAATTGTACCTTGTGTTTTTTCATGAGAAAAGGATGGGAAATGGGAAATCATTCCAGTCTGGTCCAATTTTTTCTGCAATTGTGTCTCTGAGCGGGCACTTATCATAGTGGGTGGTCCATGCAAATTAATTTAGTCAAGGAAAAGAAGAAAATATTTTTGCAGTATTGACGAATCATAAAAGATGTTTTCTGGGAATCTTGGGTTCTAGACAGATGATCTCTCTCACATTAATCTAGCGAATGGCTGGAAGGAAATAGGCAATGATATTGGTAGAGAGTGTAAGTCTTATCTGTATGTATTACAATGTACCATAATGGGAGAGCGTGTGTATGTGAGTCCAGAAAAATATTTCCAGACTCCAATTCAATTCCAGTCAACTCAACTATATTTCCAATTTCCACCACTGCCAAAACCAAATTCCTGCAGGGAGAAAGCTAGAGTAAAAGTAACAAGGAAAGGGAAGGCTAGGATTGAGGTGAGAGTTACTTTCTCCGGGTAAATTTCTCTTTTTTTCCAAGAACCAAGAGTTGATCTATTTCCATGTGGGAGGGGGAAAGCAAGGAGAGAAAGAAGGGAGTTTAGTGTGAGAAACCATGTCGTTCAATGTGTGTGTGTGTGAAAATTCAATTTGATTCCTTCCGTGCAGCACAATGCAAGATGGAGAGGGGAACCGTAAAGCTTGATAATAAAGGTCGGGAATGGAAAACAAAATTGGTTTGATTTTAAAGGGAAAATTCAGATTTAGAAGGGGAATTTTCTACAGACTTTCATGATTAGAACAGCTCTGCGTGTGTCGTGTTCACTTTGACAGTCTCCTCAAACTTTCCCCAGAATTTCAATTTTTGAGACAATTTCCTAAGAAGCAATATAGATTTTTTCTCCACTGTCACACTTTTTATTTAATACTGTGAATATTTCCAGAAATAGTTGCATTAATCATGAATACGGCATGTAAATCCCATTTTTAATCTCACAAGTATTAAAGTCCCATCTCACCTTTCTAGAGAGTCCCCCTTTCTGTAACTTTTTTCCCCGACCATTTTTTTTCTATTGTATTTTTGCATTGTATTGTATTGTGGCCAGACATGAGGGTGAGAAAAATGGGTCAGTTTACCAGACATTGAAAATATTTTTGAGTTTACTGCTGCTGCTGCTGCTAAACCAAGTCAAGAAGGAGGAGGGTGGTTGGTTGGTTGACAGCAAGGAAAAGAGAATGACTTATAAGTAAAGTTTTGTGGGGAGAGTTTCTGGAGGGAGGAGAGAGAAAAAGTGTTGGCTTGTTTGGCTAAATAAGATGAGGAGGAGGAAGAGAAAGAGGGGAGGAGGGTTGAGTTGGGCATGGTTGTGGTTGCCAAGAAAATTTTCCAGGGCTAAGGAGAGTGAAGAGAGAAGAGGGGAGTGGAGGATGATGACAAATGTTATAATGCCAACTTACAATTCTTCATCATCCACAGGATTCGCTCCCACACTCTCAAGACCTTTGTACATACATCGAGAGAGTGTGTGTTTTTTGTAGTGAACACTGAGAGAAGTCATTCAGAGAAGAGTCAGCGGCTATGTACATTTCACAAACGTATTTATGTACACATGTGTATTCTTAGTGTTCTATCTAATTCTGTACAATTTTTATATTGTGACAACCGTCCTTATGTGCCTGTTTTCTTTACACACACAAATCCATGTGTGTGGATACAAGTGGATAGTGCAGAAGGCTACAGAAGAGAGAAGGAGAGAGTGTGTCTCACTCTCATCTCAGTATACTCCATCTTGATCCTCCTTTTTATGAGCTATTTATGCCCAACCTCATCTGCAGCCACATCTTTTTCATAATCCATTATTTACCCTTTTCTCGTTCTCTCCTCCCTGTCTTTCTCTTCTTCTATTATCCTCTTTCCCCATTCCATTCACTTTCCCTTCATGTGTCTGTGCACAATTCTCCATATGTTCAAAAAAAATTTTTTGAACAGTATGCAAAGACAAAAAAAATGCAAAAAGAAAATTTTTTTCATCCATTCACAAATGTATGAAAGAAATATGGAGAAAAACTTTCTCTTTGGAATCAACAAGTATTTTTAAACCTCTTTCTTTTTTAATACCCCGAGAAGATTCTCTCCTCCACAAGTTTGACAGACGGGTATAAGGATTGACAGGATTCAGATGGTCACCATGTCAATACATATATAAATGTATTTACAAACCGTAACGTTTCAATCTGTGTGCGTGTGTGTGTGGAGACACAGCTGCGAGAGGTACCATGAAAATATCAGAAAAATATTAGAAAAACTGGCAAATTGGAGTGAAAGGCTTTCTTTTTGAGTCAGAGTCTCTCTTTCTCTTGTGTGAGAACACCTATGAGCTACGGAGAGGGAGGGAGTAAAAGATAATTTATCATGACAAGAGAGTCGACTGCATAGTCAACTTTATTCCATCCCACACAAGACAAGTACGAGGGAGTGCGAATACAATACGTATAGGGAGATTGAAGGCTAAAAAGCTAAGGCAAGTCGAAAGATAAAAGTGCATATAGATGGATGTTTTTTCCCTCACAAACACACACACACTTTGTGTGTGTCTCAATTGAAAAACACTTGAGAGTGAGTCCACATGGTTTGTGTCTTTAGGAAAAAAAGGAGCTTTTCTTATCCCTTGAAGAGAGAGAGAGAGAATGGGATTGTGGGTGGAGGTCAGGAGCGAAGTAACAACATTTTACACAGTATAATCTGTCTCATCTCCTCATTCAAAAAAGGAGGGGAGAGAGAGAGAAAAAAAGATGTGCTGCTGGGAAGGAAGGAAATGTGAGATGGTCATAGATCTCATTGTTGACTTGACACGGATGGTTCATCTCCATGATAAAAAAAATGCTTTTTACAAGTTGACGGACTCTCGACGCGAGCAAAGTGTTTTGTGTCAAATGAGTAAATGTGGCCACTCTTCTCCACACGCATACACAAACACACCCACAGCTTCTTCTCTTCTTAACAGAGTCTTCTCTCGTTTGTATGTATAGTTACAAAAATTTTCTCAGATAAATATCTCGAGTATCCTCCACAAAGTGTGTTTGTATGGATATGGATGGTATTCCATATAGGGCCAGTCATTGAGTGTCAAAAATGATTTCAGGATGATTGATGTCATTCAATTGAGCAAGAAAATGTGAGCTTTTTATACAACGGCTCTCTTTCTCCTCTTTCTCTCCTCCTCATATTTTTCCATCTTTATAAGAATAGAAGGGCATTCCTCGTTTTTTTGTTCCAATTTTTTTATTTTCAATAAGATAATTTCATTTCAGTCGGCTTTATCACGTCCTCGGTCATCCGAACACACACACATACTGCCACCACCACATCACATGGAGAACATAGAAACTTCCTATTAGGATGGAATGAAATGTAAAGGTCTCAAGAGGATTTGTCATTGTGGGATCTGTACTTGAATTTTTTTTTCACCAAATTCTTCTCTTCTTTCTCTTTCTCATCTTTGCTTTTCCCCAGTCATTCATATTTGTCATGTCCGATCTGTCCCGTGGAGACTCCATCTTTCACTTGAACATGAATTTTTTTTCTCTTCTTGCACATCATCATCCCCACCCTCTTCTCTCTCACTTTCTCTCTGTGTATCTCTCAACCAAATTTAATACAGAGTAGTTGCTCATGAAAAATTCATTTTGAGGAGGAGAGAGAAAAAAAAAGTAAAATGATAAGCCAGCGGCTGTACATTCGTGTTCTCCCTGGTTTCATCAGTCAGTTGCCTTTGTGAAAAAAAAACATTGGGAAAAAATTGAGATACAAAAGGAAAAAAAGAGAGAGAGAGAAAAGAAAGGAACAGTCGGTTCCCAGAGAAAGATGGAGAAAGTGAAAGTAGAAGGGAAATTTTTTTCTGGGGCAAGGTCACTGGAAATTCTATAAGTTCAGGTATGGTGAGGATCTCCCGTGTCGTGTTGTATGCGGAGAGAAGAAAAGATGAAGAGAGAGAGAGAGTAAGAGAAAGTTTTACGAGAGCTACCCGGGACTTCCTCTACTGGCTGGAAACAATACCTGATGAAGACTGCGTGGTTTCTCGCTCTCCAAGACAGGGGAAAGTCAGCGAGTCATAACTGGAGGGGCGGAGAGCCCGGGAAAATCTGCGAGCATGACTTTCACAGTCAACAAACACACACACACAAGAGAGAGAGAAATAGAGTGAAAGTTTAATTTCTAGGATTGAAGTATTCTGTACAGATTGTTGTGTAAAATTTTGAGGAAATTTTGACAAGAATTTTCCACTGGTGTGGAGACGACAGTGAAAGGTGGAAATGAAGGGAAGGAGATGGAAAAAAACCGAGAAAGTTGGGGGGTCATTTTCGGGACAATCGATGCCATCTGTGTTTACCCACTTCTATTTTGGATCATTTATCATGGACTGGAAATAAATCATGAGGAAATTAGACCCCATAAATCAAACCGGGCTCTTGCCACACAGACAGCAGCACTATCCTTAGCCTGAGCTTCTCATTCTCCCTTTCGAATCTTCTTCTTCTCTAGAGACAAGATGAGACATCATAAATCGTCAACTCGATCATGTTTCTCTATGCCAATGCATAAATTGTACTCGGTGAAAATTAATTGTCACCGTCATCAACTGACTACCACTCTACACTTTACCAGTCTCCCACACACACACACACACACACTTACACAGTTCGCAGTGAAGACGAAGACAAAGTAAAACGTGCCGACAGGCCCGCGGCTCATCTTCTGAATTATTTGAATTGTCCAAAAAAAATGTGAGTGCGTGAATTTTTGAAAATAAATTTTGAGACTGATGAGGGTGAAGGGAAGATCAAAGCAATTTATTGATTAACTAGTTGACAAGTCTCAGGCGACTGTATTTGTGTGTCGTGCGGGGTACAAGGGGAATGACGAGGATGTGGGTGGATATGGATACCAGTCTAAATGCAATCTTTTTTGGACACCAGCCCAGTTCCTCTCTCTCTCTCTCTCTTGCATCTCTCAAAGAACAAACTGAAAGATGTATTGGGCCCCCCCCCCTTTTCCCATCTTCATCAACTTCCATATTATGAAGATCAATGTTAAGAGTGTATATATATATATGTAAGTATGTGTGTGTGGTGGGTAGAGTAATTTTTTGAAGCACTTTGGCATCTCTCTGACATTTTATTTCCAAGTCTTTAGTATATGTCTTCTGTTCATGTCCAAAAAATCCTTTTTTACTCTCATGAATGACGATGGCATGACCATGTGGGTTTCCTCTCTCTTGCCGGTTCTCTCCTCTTTACTGGTTGTTGGCTGTCTGTGTCTGGGTGGAATATTTAACAGTTTTGGGACTAATTTGTCAAGATATTTAAATTGTGTCACACACTCTCTCTCCCTCTATGTCTCTCTTTTAAAGTTTAGTCATGGATCTTTTACTTATGCAAATTTTCTTTTTAGAATTTTAACATTTCAACTTGTTCTTGGAGAGTTGAAGAGTTGGAAAAGTTCAGCGTAAATTCCCAGTTGATGTGAACCAATTGAATTTTAATTGTAGTTCACACTCTGCCAATCGAAATCCATTTATATTGGAAGGACAAAGAAAAGCGATGGTGAAAGTCATGTCAATGGAAATTAAATGTGTATCTCCTGAGTCATTCTAATCGAATCGAATTTGTCTCAGTCGATACCCAATTCAAGTGGAGTGTCCATTTAAAAACTTTTAGAAAAATTGGAAACGTTCCAACAAAAATATAAAAGAACTTTTGTTCGCAAAATATCGGTCGGCGGAATAGAATTTTCAAAATTTTAAACAAGTTTTTAAATATTTATTTTTAACATGGTATAATTCATATTTATTTGAACTATGATTCTTTTCTTCTTTCCACTTTCTCCATTCACGGGTTGCCATATCGTAGTACGGGGAAGGGATAGTACACATGCATAATCCGGCTTAGCCTGTCAATTTTTAAAATTTTCAAAGAAAATGGTGAGGAGAAAAATATGGAATGTATCCTCACGCCCAGCTCCGCATATGAATAAAATAGTTGGAGGTTGAAGAGAGGAGGAGAGAGCAGGTCATCATTTTTTACAAACCCACCTCCACACAGACACAGCCAAGTTTAGTGAGTGAGTCGTTGTCTAGCCTAGTCACTGAGAATGATGTGGATTTTGAAGGTTGGGCTGCGTCATGTACACACACACACACACGACGAAGAGTGGGGATGGATGGAGGAGAAATGATGGCATTCCAAGTCCAAAGTGGAGATACTGATGGCCCAGTCGTAGTCCCGCTCATCCAGAGACTAAGAAGAGACTGGGAAGGGAGGGTGGAAGGAAGGGGGAATAAGAATTCGGACGTAGAATTCAGAGCACGTGAAAGCCCTTGTTTTCAAACCCATTTCGTGGTTGAGGAGGAATATTAAATGAAACCACCATGTGAGTACTGTACAACAATACTCTGACGTTCTACACTTGTATACATACTCATTGTGTGGATGTGAGGGCCCCAGTCCCATCATCATTTCTCCTCCCTCCTCTTCCCTTATAATGGAGATGAAGATGGAGGTTTGGCTCTTGGGTTGACTGAGGTTCGTGATAAGATTCTCTGTTTTGTTCTTTCATGTCTGACTTGTCTTTTGATGATTCTCCTCCTCCAGTACAAGACAACTCTGTGCATAGCACACAGTTGAGTGTGTGTGTGTGTGTGAGGAGAAGGAGGGTGAGTAACCAAGTGAAAATGGAGGAATCTTCTTCCGCTTTTTACTCCACACCCAACTCCAAGGGAACACGGCAAGGAAACAAGGGAAAGGGAGAAAAAGATGATGAATCCCGTCAACTTTTCCAAAGCAATCTCATTTCCGATTAAGAATTGAGAAGTCTACACACATTTACATCTTTTCCTCCTTTGATTGTCCTCCTCCCAATATCCGCTTTTCTCCCCTCCTAAATGTCAATCGACAAGGGAGTACATTTGAATGAAATATTAATTTTATGTTGGTCGGTGGAATTCAGAAGAAAAAGGAATATTTCTGGAAATATTTTATTTGAAGAGCACTGAACGTAGAGGAATTCGATTCCTTTTTTTGAACATTTACCCATAAAATTCTGTGGGGTAAAAATAACTCGTGATATATTCAAAAGAGATGGAAGTGGTAAGGAAAGAGAGAGTGTGTATAATTTTGTGGTTGAAGGGACGTAAAATTGTCGTGTCATAAAAATACCAAGTTCAGTTTTTCCTGCTAGTGTTAATTAAAACATACTCCAAGTCCTCCCCAGTTTCCTCTCTCCCTTTCTCCTTCTCACTTTCTCTTGAGAGGTTGAGAGGGAAGGAGAGAAGAAGGGAGTGCTGAGGATCGGTAGTAGCGTGCCATAAAATGATTAATGAAAATGTCTACACACTCCAAAGGAAGAAGAAAATGAGGCTATACAAGTGCAGTAAGAAACTATATAAATAAATGCTTGTGTGTTTGTTGTTGTAGTTGCAGGGAATTGTTCCATCTAAGAAAAGAGAGAAAACTTGGATGGCCATTTGAGAGGGGAAAGTAAAGGAAAAGGAATGCAATGCAATGCTTACAAATGGTCACTTTTTGTGTTAGTAATTTGCGTGGTCTTTTCTCTTAGTGCATAGAATGTGTTTCCGTGCTGTTGCTTGATATGTTGTGGCCATGGTTGTTGCCTGGATTTTGAACTGAACTAACCCCCGCTGACTCTTGGCAGCTCATAAAATAGAAATGAAAAAAGAAGGAAAGGTTTTTTGTGTGGGTTACACGCAGAAGATTTAATTGCAGGTGAAATGAATTGCTGCGTCCTGCGTTCCTCTTTAATGACCCACACACTCAAAATGGTGCCATTCTCTCTCTCCCTGACTGACACGTGCCCTTCTCCTCTTCACTTTCTCTCGGATGAATATCACTGGGCCAATTTTGAAAAACTAATTTAATTTGGGTAATTACAGTCTCCAAACTCAGCACCCAGATCCTTTCTCTCTCTTTCTTTGTATTGCACATCAATATTGTGTGTGTGTGCAAAATATAATGGACTATTCCAATGTCCCGAATTTTCTCTATTTCCTTCAAATTATTATATTTACAAAAGGAAGAGGAGTGAATAAAAATTTCATGGACAATACCCTGAAAAGAATTTGTGTGTGCATTGTGTATGTCCAACCTGGGGATTCCAAGGAAACTTGATTGTAATTGGTTTCTTGGCATTGTGTGTGTATGTGTGTCCAACCTATCCTCCTGGCCCGCCTTCAAGTCCAGTGGGCATCTTTTGAGCGGACAAATGCCAATTGTAGGGTGGGGAAGGAAGTGAGAAAACTTTTTTTTATACCACACCACCACAACAACCTCCAACCTCCAGAACAAGAGAAAGCAGACAGAGAGAAAGTAAGATAGGGAGAGGGAGGAGGGTGTGCGTGACTTAGTTTGTGGTGAAAGTGAAGGTTTTTTTCTGAGAGAGGAGATTTTCAAGAGGAATTGAGCTAAGCCAGGCTAAGGGCGAGGCCAAAGAAATATAATATATTATATATAGAGAATGATAATGGTTCTGGTGCATTTCAACGTGGCACTCGGGCCGCACCTTAAATATGAAATATTTACAAAGTCAAATGGCTATGCAACTCTTTTGAACTCGCAGAGTATTTTAACCCTCTCTCTCCGTCTCTCTCTCTCCCTTCTCCCAATCCATGTATGTATTATCTCATCCTGTGTGTCTGCATGTAATGCAATATAAATTCTCCCATGACCAGTCAGAATGGCCGTCTTCAATCGTGCCCCGCTCCCTCGGGTGCTTTTTTTGTTCCACTGTAATAACACGCCGTTAGCTGTAACACCCAAGAAGGAAAAAGAAGGAAGGAAAAATTCCGCCTTGTTTTCACCCATTGTTCTTTCTCCCCGAAAAATACAAATGAATGGGAAAAGGTTTGGAAAAAAACAGAAAATACAAACACATTTTCTGTCTTTCTTCGAAATCCATGCAAGGAAAAAGGGTAAGAGAGAGAGAAGAGAAATGGAGTTGTTTTTACTCCCTACAATTTTTTTGTGCATTTACAAGTAGAATAATTTTCATGGAGAGTAGCTTGGAGAAAAGATACGGGAGGGCAAGGGAGCGGAGAAAGAGTGGTTGAGCCATGGAATTACACAATCGAGACGAAATTTCTTTGGTCTCACTTTCACTCCCTGTGCAGCCACTGCTGTTCCATTAGACGACAATAAAAGTTTTTGTATGGGCGAGTAGGACTGAGACGAAATCCACTTCCTTGTATTGGACAAAAGTATATTCAAATATCATTGTATCACCCGGACCCGCTGCCTCCATTACATATACATACATGTATTTTATTTTATACTTAAGTTAGGCTGCTTACAAGAGGATGACTGGAATTCAAGGACTCGAATCGACTCACATTCTCTTCCCTCCTCCTTCCTCACTAACAACGGAAAGAGTGATATTATTATATATTTAGAGCATTACCTCTCAGTCAACCACCTGCAGGAGGAGGAGGAGGAATGAGCAACAAAAGTAGAGGAGAAAGGAGAACCAAGGAACCAAACAGGAGAAGGGAATGAGTCATAAAACGGGAGTAAGACTATGTCTGCAATTTCATCAACATTTCAAAGTTCCTATTTTACTCCGCTTCATCTCTTCCTCTCGTCCGACCCCCACATTCTCCAGCTTCGAGAACCCCGACCTCCCACCAAACCATTGCAGCCTAAACAGTAGACCAGGAGGATGAGAGATGAGGGAAAATGATTTTAGTTTCATCAACTCCAAATTCATTAAGCAACGAGGGTTCTTCTTTGACCAAAAAAATTTACAGGAATTTACTCTTTTTCAGACTCAATATGTAAGCATTTCGAAATTAAATCATCCCTGCTGGAACGAGAGTGGAGAACCTGGGAATATATCGTGTAGCTAAATAAAGTAATTTCACAATTCCTAATGTTCTACATAAATGAAAAAAATATTCAATGGCATAAATAATGCTTACTGTAAACCATTGAACGAGATTGTTTTCCTGTAATACCATCTCAATATACAGGATGTCGGTGGAGTTCAATAGTAAACATATGTATTTCCAAATTGCTCAATATTTTCTAAAGCCAGGACTCCATTATCAGTTGGTATCCTCCCCGACACCGTAAAACTCTGGATGACAAAATCCATGGCTTTTCCCCCCAATAATTTTTAGTCCTCTTCTTCCTAAATACATTTCTTGGTGACAATTCCCAGCCTCACATTTGTCTACACATGTGTAAGTGTGTGAAGACAAATCTCTTCCATAATTTAACTATCTCCTTCCTTGTCTTTCCCTTGTGTGTGTGTGCGTGTGTGAAGGATGAAGTTAAATGGATACTGGTCATTGGATAGAATGTAAATTAGGAAATATCGGATTTGTGGAGAATTATTTGTAAACTTTTCCCTATCCTTCCCTCAGCTCCTTTATGGCAATATCCAGAGAGACAAAGTATCCTGAAAAATACTCGAGAAAAGTACACAGAGTAGCCATAGATTCCAAAGGAGGGGAAGAAGAGGAGGAGAAAGTAAACTCTCCCTTTTTCTATCTTATCCTATTCCGTTTGATTCCACTCGATCCTTTTCCCTCTATCTTCCAAAAATCTTGTTCTCTTTTTTCTCTCTCCTTCTTCCTCTTCAACGTTCTTGGTATTGGACCTTAACTTGGTTATCCCTTTCACTACCTCTTTTCGTACACTTGAAATCCCTCCCATTCCTCCCTTTCCTCTCTCCTCTTCCTGAGTCCGTATCCCGTTTGTCCTTCGGTTCATTTCACAGAGTATGTGCGTGTGTGTGTGTGGGAGTGAGGAAGGGAAGCCGGAATACATTGATATTATTACTCACCTATCAACTCTTCCTCTCTCCCCATACACTCGTTTCCTTCCTCCTCATACTGTAAATCCCTGCAACATCCTTTCTCTCTCTCTCACTCTTGGAGCATTCAAATGCTTCCCAATGACACCACCATCACATTATCCATGGAGAGAAAGGAGAGAGAGAGGCGTAGTGCATGTATTTTTACAGAACAAACTGTTACTGCACTCCACACACACACACACACACACTTTCTCTCCCCTTCTCATTTTGACGGCCTCACAAACTGTTGGGATGGGGGAGAAGTGTAGTCTCATACCGATGCGGATCCCTTCCAGGTCTCCCAGCAACCTTTACCTTTCTCCTCCCTCCCCACTTTCTCTTCTTCTCTTGCCCCTTACAGGCTTACACTTTACAACTGAACTGACAACACGTCTCCGCTTAAAGAGCGAACCTCCTATTTTTATACGAAACTTCATCTCCAGGAAAATCCAAGCCAACATTACACACACTCTTCAAATTTACTCCTCAACAAATTTCACTGTGCTTTTTCCAAAGAGATGAGAGCATCATCCAATTGCACAACAGTATTTTATTTTATAGAGTATAAATAGTCAAATGTACGGATTTAAACTCGCTAATCCAGTGCCGTTGACTACGAGAGATTTGGACAAAATGGATATGAGTCACATTATTTACTAATTATTTCATAATTATGCACTCAATTCAAATTACCAGAAGTTTGGATTTAACTATAATTTGTCAGACACTTTTCCTTTGGATCAAGGGACAATTTTATTTGATGATAATTATCGATAATTATGTAAGAATATCGTTTTTCGAAAACAATCATTTCAATTAAATATGGATACTTTGTATAAAAGCAGCAAACAAAATCCATCTTGAAATAATAGCCAGAAACTATGTACTTGAATAAATTCCAGTACAATTTTAACTTTTAATTATGAGAACAGGGCAGAAAATAAACCATCTTTTCTACTATTCGACTACTCCTGGAAAGTAATACCTTCAAATCCGATTGAATGTGTATGGGAGAAAAATCGGAGAGGAGGGGAAAGAGGAAGACAAGACGCTTCTGTATTATTCAGAGTGTCATTCGTCCGGAGAGAGAGAAAAAATCCGGCGTGTGACTCCATTCTTCTCTTTTTCAATCTGACTTTTCATGTGGAGGAGGAGAGAAAAAATTTGAAATGTAAGCGTCGAGTAGAAGGTGGTGCAGCCATTCAAGTATTTAGGCAATTTCTATGCCGACTCTCTCTCTCTAGATATGGGAGGCATTATACAAGACGGAGAGAGTGCTCACGATTTACAAGAGAAGAGTCATGGGAAATGGAAATATGAGGATTGTGTACAATACATGTATACGTGTGTGTGTGTGTGGGATGGTGTGCATAGGGGCAAAAATGTCCAACTCCCTCTTCTATCTATTCGAAGCTAAGAGAGTGTGTGTTGTGCCCTCATGAGCTCTCTACCTATAATCACGTTGCGTATTTTTCTAGCTTTTGTGCGGAGGCTTTGACTACAGTAGAGCAGGAGTAGCAGAGAGAGAGAGATAGAGGAGGAGGAGGAGGAGGAGGAGGAGGAGGAGGAGGAGGAGGAGGAGGAGGAGGAGGAGGAGGAAGACGGAGTAAGAGCTGAGTGTCGAACAACAGCAGCCGCACTCTACTCTGTACTGTCTGTTTCTGTTCAAGGAAGATGCCATGTATATCCCTCCCTCCCTCCTCCTCCTCTGATTTTTTCCTCTACTCTCAATTCTCAAGGAACCATCCTTGCATCTTTCAAACTATTATTACCTGCCTTATCTTCCTTCCTATTTTTCCCTCTCTCTCTCTCTTTTCGTCTAACCAGACTTCTTCTTCTTCTCCTCCACTTCCTCAGATTTATCTACATTCCAGCTTAAGCCAGATTTATTTCCATCAGGTTTTTTCCCTTCTCTCTCTTTCTGACTTGAGGCAATGCAATGCACTGCCATGAGGGAACTAGAGAGAAAAAGAGAGAGAATGATGTGAATAGAATCGTATGCAGTTTAAGTGGAGGATTTTAAACTCTCCCATCCCTTCTCATCCCTTCTCTTCTCTCTCCTCCAAAAGACAGACAGAGAGAAAGACAGACACACAACCAGATCTTGTTATTCCTTCACTAAGTAGAGTAAATTGAAAAGTGTTTGTGTGTGTGTGTCCTGTAGAATTTGTCGGCATCCCCTTTCGTTCAAACAGAGAGAGAGAGAGCGGACGATGCCATGCCAATGACACTCTTTTAATGCTCCACATTATTTTTACAAGACAAACTGTCTCCATCAAAGCATCCCTTCCTCTCATTCTCACCTAATCCGAGGGAATTGTAGATTTTATTCCTCCTCTTCCAATGATTCATCTGTCTATCTTTATGTTTGTGTGTGTAACGAGAGAGAGTGAGTATGTGTGTTCTTCGGATTGCTGATCAGACTCAGGATCAACAATAATTTTTTATAGAGTGTGTGTGTGTGTGGTTGTGTGGGATGAAAGAGAAAGGGGAAGAGAGAATGTATTATGACATGTCGGGATTTCTAGTTGATTTATATCTTTTTGAAAATCAATTTAAAAACAAAGTCATCCTTTACTCTCCTCTTCTCCTTGTCAATGGCAGATGCTAGTAAATAAATAGCATTATGAGACATTTTCTCCTCCCATCCTTTCTCTCTCTCTCTTTCTCTCTGTGAAAATTCAATGTCAATAGAAGAAGTGGGAGGGAAGGACAAACATGTGAGTGTAACCACGTAAATAAATAAGATAAAATAAAATTGGCTATGAAATGAACCAAGGAGGAAATTGGATCATTGATTACATTCTCGGAGAGAGAGAGAGAAAGGGAAGGACTGATAAAATGCAGAAAATTGGTGGTACACTGTGTGTGTGCCTAGGACTATTTCGTTTATATTGTATTGTGAAGTTGTGGAGGCAGAGAGCCAAAGGGAATTTCTTTATTGAAGTCATTCCACGATCTGTGTACAGTACATACGGTACGACCGTGTATCTGGTTTCTGTGTACATTTTTCAGGGAAAATGAAAATCCAGTGAAAAGACAGAAACACTAGAGACAAGACGAGAAACGAAACGGTAAGGGAGATGAGGGAAGGATCAAGTTAGAGAGTTTAATAAAAGCCAGAGAAAATATAGGGAATGAGGTTGACATGTTCAGCGAGTCATGGTTAAACTAATTCGACAGTGTTCTTCCTCTTGTACATCTGAGACCCCGTAGGCTAAGGCTAAGGGCCATGGAGGGAGATGAGGAAGATGGACACAGTCAACCTGAACTGACCATATGATCCTCCCTCTACATTTTTCTTCCTCGCTCTGGAGATTCGTTGTCTATGACGCGACGTGTGTGTGTGCGTGTGAATATGCTCAATTTTATCAGCTCAGCTGGGACTGAGACTATCTCTCTTTTTCATCCTCTCTGCCATTGAGAACCCAAAATGGACTTTATTTCTCCCCTGTCGTCATGTCCTGACTCTGTGTGTGTGTCCCTCTCTGTAGACCTCGTTAGCCACCACCCCCATGGTGTGTGCCTGTGGTAGAGAGACTATGGCCATCATTTTATCATTATAAGGTGAACGGTGTAAATAAAAATGTTCTGCCCACATGTCCAATCCTGAATTTCGAGTCTTGAAGACGAGAAGAAGTCTTTGCTCTCATTAAAGAAGCCGCTCATTATATGAATGTGAGACTCTGTGTTGTGTGCGTGCGACTGTGTGTACATTGAGAAGGTCAGTCTATATCTATCCTCCTTCTGTACTCGTACATATTGCAAAAACAGACGTCTCTCTTTTTTTCCGCCTGCTCATAACAGCTCTCCTTCTACCGTCCCTCATTCGTCCTTCTCTCTACTTCCCAGGAACACGGAAACTAACTTTAACGAAGCCGATTTATTTAATAGTGGATCAGCTTTCTCCTTGTATGTGTACATGCGTGTGTTTGCGTCTGTGTGTGTCCGACTTCTCGCTTCAGAAACTACATCCAAATTACCTGTACATAAGTCTCATGAATAATGGCCTACACTCCTCATATAAACCTGTCGGAAATTCGAACGCGAGGCTTCATCATTATTTTTGAACACTCAAGAAGAAAATTATCCATTTTTAATATTCACTTTTGAATTTCAAAGTTTTACAAAAGGTCAAAAAATAAAGTGAATCTCTTCTGCTGATTTTTTATGAAGCCAATAATTTTTTTAAAATAATGTACAGTCAAGAGTGAGTAGAATATTTATTCGTACAATTTTGCCACGTCAAATGTTGATCCCTATAAAGTTTGTCTATAGAAGCAAATATTTGAAAAGTGGGAAATTTTCACCGTGTCCTCTTAAGTTACAGTCTTTGAATGTCAAGCTAATTAGGGCGCCGAAGGCGTTTTGATAAGCTTGTTTATTATAATGGTCGTGAATTTGAGAACGGGCAACAGAAAAAACTCTCTGTAGTGTAGTTTGATTTTGAGTGGCTTCTCTTCTCTTCCTTCCTTTTTCCAATATATTGTAAAAACGTTTTAAATAAAATGTTCTGGAAAAGATGAAGGATGTGCCGCCACCATTATTATCACTGACTTTTACTTACATGACACACAACTCTTCCCATCCTGGCCGATACATTTGATCTTGACTCGGATTCATTGTGTTGTGAACATCCTCTTTTCTCTCACTTCTCTCTCTAGTAATTTTTATTGTGTTTCCACAAAAAGACTTTGTTGGATGGAAGGTTCAAGTTTTAAAGGTTAGTTGAAATGTGGTTTCACAAAATTGTTTACTTTGTACTTTGTAGTCAACGACACAATTGTTTCTCGTTGGATACTAGCTGTACAAAATCTCATTCCTTTCTCCTGCATTTCCGTCCACGTCATCCATGACCATGAATATGATTGGGATGTCATAAATGGAGAGACAAATTGTGTGTGTTAAATTTTCCAAATTAACTTGAACTACTTTTGGTAGCCCTGTTGTTTTCCAAAATGAGGATTGTGTGTGTGTGATTTCATATACATTTTCAGAAGGGGAAAGGAGGATAGTGGAGTATTTTGTATGTAGGTGTTAATAGATGGTCATCAACATTGATTAGATTGCATTGCTTTTACCATGACATGTCGTGGCCGTGGAGAGGAGAGAGGAGAAAGCGAAATATGGAACTTACCAGACCAGTCTCTCATTTTGTGTGTGTGTGCACTTTCCATCATCAGCCTTCTTTGAGCAATTACCCTTAAAGCCCCATCTCCATCCTCCGTCTTCCTTCCTTTCCCCTCGCACTTTACCATCCTTTCTCTTCCTAAATTCATTTGTCGACTACCGTACGACCTCCTCGTTTCTTCTCTTGTCTACCGTAAATATTTTGATGAATCCTCTCCGTCAAAAATTTTTAAGCTGAATGTAGGCAAGAGGGCTTGATCCGAATTTTTACGGTTCATACTTTGTGCACCGAAAATCTTTGTGCAAAATGTGCTTTCACTATTTTCCTTTCTTTGTGTGTGTCTTGTGTATGTGTGTGTGTGGGTTTCGAGGTGATGACAATGGCTTTCATGAAAATGCGTTCATTTGAAATTGACGCATCTTGTGCTAAATCAATTTTTGAGTTGAGACACTCGTGTAGCTTCAAAAAGAGAAAAGAAGAGAGAAAATTGGTGTCATCATTCCATGATGAACAAAAGAGTTGTGGAGGACTGGAAGTCAAGTTGAGAGTCATCCATTAATTGGATTTTATTTTTTAAGCTGTCTTCTCTCTCTCCTCCTCCTCCTTTCCCTTCACAAAACTGGAGAAAGAGGAGAGATAGAGTCTTGCTCTGGCAGTTAATTGATCCTTGTATCTCATGACTCAAGACAGAGAGCCGGAGGGGAGTGACCGTGTGTGAGCTGAATTAATGTAGAAGCTTCTAATAATATGATGAGACTGTTAAAAAAGACTCCACACACACACACTATAGTGTACAGTACACACAGTCTCTCGTTAAAGTGTTTGCGTGAGCATTAGAAGAGTATTTAGAAATGTGTGTGTGTAGTGTGTGCGTGTGTGTGTTGTGATGAGGCTCTTTCCCTGCCGTTGAAACCTTTTAGAAACGGAGCGCATGAGGGGTCCTTCCACGTACAGAGAAATGACTACACATAGCTATACCTATGTATGTTGTAGGATGTAAAATGTACAAGGAGGAAAGATGCACAATGTAACTCGAGACAATATTCTTGAGCCGAGAGCAGCTGTAGTTCATTCGTTGAGTAAATATTTGTGAAACCCCAAAAGAGATTTTCCAATGACGCAACTTAACCTCGTCCATCGACTCGTCGCTTCCGTTTATCTACACCCCAGAAGAAAAAACGTCTCTCTTTCTCATTTACATTCTACATTTTATCCAATGAAAAAAAGCACACACACACGCATACACATACACGTATATATATATATATATATATATAGGTAGACCATGTCTTCATGTAAATCTTTCTCCACTCCTCCACTTAATCATGGCGTTCTGACTGGAGAACAACAAGAAAAATTATAAATTTTACAGGGATTCCGCAGTTCCTGTAGTTCCTTCCCAAATCCAACTCTCTCTCTCTCTCTCTCTTTCTCTCTCTTTTGGCTTGACATCCATGTTCTGTCGTATGTTTGCTGTGTTATGTCATGCCCATTATGAAGCGTAGTATACTGTATATACTCTGTACACATCATGCAGTAATAATAGTACGGTGTGTGTGTACCTTTTACTTTTTTTACAAATCATTTCCCATTCTCCTTGCACTACTTTTCCACCTTTTCCCACACACACACACAAACGTACTGCAAGGAATGCCCCGGCCGTCCCAAATTTCATTTGGCACATCCAATTTGAAAAATCTTTCACATTTATTTCCATGCAGAGTCGTTAGACAATCTTGAAGTTTTGTTATACGTACAATCATACCGTAAGATTCTAGGGGGATTTTTGCAAGTCGGCAAATCTTTATTACACATTTTTCATGTAGAAAAAGGAATTTAATTTCTCTCCTAATCTTCAGAGTAGAGGAATGACCCCCACTTACGGATGATACGGTACACTGAGAAATGTGTTTTAAAATTAAAAGCTGGACGCTTTTGAGGATAAATTTGTATTTTTATGAGACATTCAAAAATTTACCCAAGCACCGCTTTACAACTTACAAGTACAGCAGATTGCGGACCTCCTAACGTGTGTGTGTGTGTGTTTCGCCCTTACCCGCCCTCGCCCCGTGTCAGAATGAAATAAAAATAAATGCGGGGCAGAATTTGAGCCGACTTTCTCTCGAATATCCTCATTATAATTGAGTACAGAGTAGGAGTAGAGACGAAGGAAGAGGAGAAGGGAAATTGTTGTGACTAAAATCTGCATGGGAGGGAAAGCTAAGGTTCATGGTTTCACGGAGGAAAATGGTTGAGGCAGGGTTGGATGATAAAATCTGTGCAGAGTACAGTGTACACTGTTGTAGACAACGCTCAGTGATTCTCATCCTGATTACTCCCTTCAGACGTACATGTCATGCCATGCTGGGTTGTGTGCGTGTGTGTGATTTTGCAAGGAGTAATAGTAATTGCCTCTCCGTCTTTATCCATACATGGAATGAGGAAGCCTGTAAGTTTTGAGCGGATATAATGTTACAAGATGATACACACTCCACTCCACTATCCATGGCTAGGGACGATAGGGAGAAAGAGAGTCGCACTGTTGGAGGCTTTCTCCCAACTTGGATTCAATTAGTTATTATGGAAAATTGAAATAGTCTCCTCCTTTCCTCCCCCTCCTTCTCTTTACATAAAGATGTAACTTTTTCCACCGTGTATATCATCTGTGATAACTGTGTCCCATGTGTGTTTGTGTGTGATTTTTTTGTGTGCACGTACATACACTACGGATACACAATATGGTTGATGGTAGTTCCGCTTGACTTTATCTTTCCCTGTCTCTCTATTGTATTACCGTGTAGGAACACAGGACAGACAGACAGACAGAGAGTATAGGAGTAACTAAAATGGAAGAGATTTCCACTTTGTAACGGGAGTAAGGTAGATCTATCAAGAAATGAAAGCTCTTTCGTATGCACGTACATCGTACAAGTGTATAAAGGATATCGTACCGTAAAACGGATCTAATGTCACCAGAGCTCCATGTCGGCTTCCCTTGGAATCCATTGACGCTCTCAAAAACCTGTCAGTCTTTTTGGGAAAAAGAGAAAGGAGCTTTTCGAGAGAGGTTTACGGTATCCTTGTGTACATGTATACGTGTGTATAAATTGGGAGGGAATAGAGAAAGAGATTGATTTGGAGGCTGAATCTATGGGATGGTGTACAAGCCGTCGTATATACAGGGAAGGCAGAGGGGAAGGGAGGACCGGGGAAAAAATAGAAAAGAAATGAAATCGATACTACACACACACACTCACTCTCTCTCTCTCTCGACCGTGTGCATGTATATTCTACACACACATTATATGTACAAAATGTTTACAAGACGACTATAACAAACTGAAGGGAATCCTCCTCTCAGAATGATCTGTAGGAAGGGTGTGTGTGTGTGTGGGAGTGTGTGTTCTCTCTCAATTGGATCGAGAAAAGTGTTCAGTGTTACATGTATATACATATACACATAATATATAAATGTTACGTTATTTTGTTAGAGTAACATTTTTAGACCATGTTTCGCACTCTGTGTCGTCCCTGTCGGTGCCTGTTTTTTTGTCGGTGTCGATATTGACTGAATAGGAATTTGATGATACAAGCAGAGATTGTCACAGTGAGAGTGAGAGGAGAAAAGCGCAACACTACACGTTACTCCCAACAGTCATGTAGAAAGAGAGGAGAGATCGAGATTGCATGTAGTTCACGAGTCGAGTCATTCAAGGGAAAAGTATACGGGATATGAAGAGGAAGAGAGAGAGAAGGTTTTCTCTCCTTTCACTCTGCACTGTCAGAGAGAAGCTCTGTGGTCCTTAAACAGGCGATACAGGATGTAATAGATCAAAAGATCTTTCCTCCTTCTCTCTCTCCCCTCTTCTTCTTCTCGGCGTGAAGACTTGACTCGATTTTACACACACACCATCATTACACTCACTCTCTCTCTTTATATTTACGAGAGGAATGGTGTACTACATACGGATGTAGTAGAAATGTAGTGGAGAGATACAGTGCAGGAAAAAAGTCAATGTGTGGAAGAGAGAGAGAGAGAGAGATGGGGAGAGAAAGGAGGAGAGGAGGAGGAGGACTCAACTGGTGTGAAAATCTCGTCTCATGCACTTGCTCTGTCTCTCAACTCTCGAGTTGGTTGATTGAATTTATATTATGGAACGCTCCCGGTCTTTTAACAGGCAGTCCAGAGTCCGCTCTCTAACCCTTCGTTTCTCTCTATTACTCTCTCTCTCTCCCCGACTCTATAACCGTTCATTCTTGACACTCAACTTTCTTGAGTGCAGTGCGGAAGAGTCGAGGCTGGAAGGAGGAGAGAAGGAAAGAAAAGACAAGGACGAATGGTAAGTTTATGGAGGAAATTCGGCGGGAGGAGGGGAGGAAGGAAAAAGACAGAGTGCTCTCATATATACATGTACACACACACACCATGTCCTACCCGACCCAAACCATCACCCGAAAACCAATGAAGACTCAGAAATAAAGTAAAAAGCTTTTGTTCCAGACTCTTTCTTTATGTAGGCTAGGGATCCAATGATATTATGCAATATGGGAGTTGTTCCCTCCGTGGGACTCGGGGAGAAAGTATCCAGCGTCAATGCACGTATGTATGACGATGTGTAGCTACAGACCGTAATGTGATTTGTAGTGTGTATAGTATATATGACTCTGTGTTGTATACTCTATGTTTATAATATAAAAGAGAGAGAGAGGAAAAACTAACCTGTTGAACTAGGGGGATGAGAGTTCGTTCAATGCTCCGAGTCTTGATGGTTGGGAAGACGGGACAAGTACTTTCTTGGTCACTTTGACTCTGACTGCTACTCCCGCCTCCACCCCCGCCTCCACAACAACTCCCATTCCCCCCTTCCTCTTCGGACAGGGAGATGGGTGAGAATGCACAGGCCATTCTGGTTCTTCTTCTTCCTCCTTCTTCAAACTACGACATATGAGGAACAGTGAAAACACACCCCTCCCAAGTCTCCTTTTTTGTATCCGTGAAACTCACTCACTCACCAATCCTCCATCTGTTTCTTGTCCCTGTGTGGAAAATACCAACAACAATTTTTTCCCCTCTATATACAGAGAGAGTGAAAATAGAGAGGGGGGTGGGTGGGGTGGGAGGAAAATGATGGGAGAAAAAAGTTTCTAATTAGTTTCCGTCACACTGGATGAATCCCGATGACATTGAGATGACAATAATGAGAAGAAAAACTTTAAGATGAGCGTCAATTAAAATTGACTGCGTACGTACCACTCACGGTTGTCACATATCCACTCCACACGCACATATCAGTGTATTAATGACTTGAGTGTGTGTGTACACAGTAGTACATCTGTAGGTGAAATCTTTTTGTTGTGTTGTTGAAATGTTAAGATTTTTAAGATCCAGATCCAATCTCAAATCTATTTTATTTACAGGGGATCACGTAACGTTACATGGGACAATTTATATTAAAAAAAGTGTGCAACACACACCCAACAGCACTCTCTTTCTCTCTCTCTATAAAAATGTGTGGGCGTCTTCCTGTACGTCATTCGCACACCCTACTCTCCGTCTTCTAAATCTCTTTAATTTTTTCCCCTCTTCTTCTCGTACTTTGCTCCGGTTTGGATTTTTTTGTGATTCAAGTATGTGTTGTTCCTCTCTTAGCTCCTGTTTCTTTTCCTAACAACCATTCTCGGCCTGCTACACACACACTCACTCCCCCCTTCCCTCCTTCGTGAATATATATGTGTGTGTGTGTGTACGTTGAGGCGTAATTGATTGGTTTATTGATACGACGACATAGTCCCTTCTATCAACTGGTAGTTTAATTGCACAGTCAAAATGGATGTTCGATACACACACACTCACTCTCAACTTGAAGATGTGGAAACAGTTGAAAAAATTACTTGGTTGAGATGAGCCAATTTTTTACACACAAAAGAGCGAGAAGATTTTCACTCTCACGAGCACACACACACACGATTGAAATTTAGACCGAAATATTTGAATGGGAAAGCGTGGAATTTTAAATAAGTGGAGACATGTTTTTGAAAAAATGTATTTGTATTTGTACGTATGGAAAGGATTACTTATGAGAAACTTGGATACAGCGTAGGTTGGAGAGGTTGGGGTGTCCGTGTCACTATTAACTTTTCACATTAAACTGAATATTGACAATTATGTACTGTTGTGTTGACTCCTTTTGACACTCTGTGTACACACACAGAGGGAAAATGCCGCCACAATTATCTTCGATTAAAATATTGCTTCTTCTCCTTCTCTTCCTTCTCCTCTCGTATTTTTTGAACAGGCCAATTAGTTAGTTCCATGTACCATGAGACATGGAATGATACACCACTACTCAAACACAAATATATTTTTTATTACGTAATTTCACTGTATATTTTTTAAAACTGATATTCCTCTTGATATGACTTTTGAAATCGATTTAAAATTGGTCGAACACTTTTTTGGTCAGAACCTGTGACTCAGAAGACAGTCTTTGAGTGAATTAATGGTCCTTTCTTATCACCGAATGTTCCTTTTCATATTTATTATTTAATTGTGGAGTCAAGGAATTACTATCAAACTGTACATCATTCCTCCTGATCAAAATGAGAAATGTGGTCGAGTCCTGGTGTGTGGTACAGTGTACAAAGTAATGATGAGGGATGGTTGTAAGGAATCGTTCAGAAATTATGATGTTCAAGGAGATTAATAGAGGGAAGAGACATTACATAAATATTATAGAATGGAGAAATGCCTTTAGAGTACGCACAGTGTGTGTAGGATACTTATAGAGGGAGGCCAACTCTGTACATATGTAGAGGATGATGTACACACACACGTACACACACAGTGTACAGAGGAAGAGAGTGCACTAACCACCGTCAAAAAAAACTGTAGCACACTTTTCACTGTCAAGTGAGTCAAGTTGAAGAGATCAGATGATGAGAGAGATGCCCGAACTCTTTCCCGAGGAACAAGTCAACACTTTCCTTCCCCACCATTTGTACAAGAATGTATATATGTATATCCTTTACACACTCCAAACACTTCAAATCACCCATCCAGACTAATTTCACAAAAATGTCTCACCCTCACATCTCCCTCCCCCCTCAACAAGGACAGTCAATGAGATTATGAAGTGTGGGGAGGCCCAGATTGGAAGACAACGCAAATGATTTTTCATTTTCATTTTTCACTCCACTTTCCTCAAACGTAAATTATTTTTATTAGTCAGCCTTTTCTTGATACACTAATAAATTTTTATTTTCTATCCTCCATTTCCTTCTTATTTGAGCTGGAAGTGTATCCAAAAATTTTGTTTTTTGTATTCCACATTCTGTCACACGCTCCAACTCCAACTCTTTTTTATCCCACTGTGTGTGTACACAAAACACTCCCACCACAACACACACGCACACACACTTTGTCCTGCACCAACAAAAAGCTGTCCTGAATACAAAATAATTTCACTTACACTCCTTCACACTCATATCCACATCCACTAGAAAAACCACCTGACTTTTTTTACGACTCATTGGCTATTCATTGCAATTGCAATGGACGACTCGACTGTGTTGTGTCTTGTGTGTGTGTTTAGCTCCTTCCACGTACACGTTTATTTCTATTCCTGGAGTGTCCATTAAATTTGGATTGTGGGTTTTCGGATTGTACAGACAGAGTAAGAGAGAGAGAGGTCAGAGAAAGTCCGGCTATCCCTTTCCCTGCCAAGAAATTGAGAGACAGAAGCAACAGTCGGGACAGAAGGTAAAAAGAGGGAAGAATGGCCCAGAGTGACACAAATTTGGAAAAAGCCTTCTGTTGACAATCCAAAAGTCTTTCTATTGTATTTCCCCACACACTACACACACACGAAGAGCACAAGGAAAACTCCACTCCCTCACACACTTTTGTCGACCTGGATAGTCACGTTAGACTATGGAGACTGTTTGTTTGGGTGAGGTGGAAATGGAAAAGAGAGGAAGAAAAACTAAGGAAAATGGGAATGAAAAATGGTTTCGTGTGTAGGACAAGAGGAGTAAGAGAGTGTAATAGAGTGTGGCAGGAGAGTGTGGGAGAGCAAGAGCAGCAAGAGCAGTGAGTGAGTGAGTGTGAGAGTAGAGAGGAGAAGAGAATTCACCACACGACTGCTGAAACGTCGACGTTGAAAAGTCATATGAGCTTCAACTCTCTCCCTCTCGGTGTGTGTTGCTCGGCTCAGCTACCCGCTCACTCTCGTCCTCGCTCTACCCGACTATCCGAATGGGATGGCAGTGAGTCCTCTCCAACTGTGCTGTGTGTGTTTTCCATGTTGTAGACTCACATTTCACATCTCTCTCTCTAGTTTGTCTTCCGGACGATGAAGATGACGACTTGTTCTCTCTCTCTCTCTCTTGGTCCCCGCATGATGTATGCATAATACTGTGTGTGTGTAGAACACATGAGTTTTGGCCTCTCTGCTTGATCTTTAACACTGTGTGTGTGAGTTTTTTATGATAGTAGAATGTGTAAAGGGAGCAGAGAGGAGAAGAGTCACACACAAACTCACCGTATGGATAGACAGCACTCGATCCTTGGTTTTTTTGGCTTGAGTTGACTCTTGTTTTTTTTCTATTGCGTAAGCAATCGCCTCGTTCTCTTATTTCTCATCTTGTCTACTCTCCGCCTCACAACAACAACAGGAGGGGGAAGAGTAGAAAATTTTATACGTTTTAAATATAAAATTGCACTACAGTTTCTATCATTATTGTTTCAATAGAGGGAAAAGAAGAAGCACAAAACTTACCGATTTGTATACAGAGTAAAAGGGAGAATTTCCAAAAAATTTTTTTGCTAGTTGTGCATATTCTCTTTCTCTCTCCCTCTCGTATTCCCTTCAGCTTCGATTCTCGTACTTCACGATTTTCATTTGTCTTGTACAATTTGGGAGAACAATGTATTCTTTAGAGGAGGATCATATGATATTCGAATGAATTTTTCTTTTTCTCCAGCGCATTTTTCTGTGAGTATTAGTTTTTCATTTGGATATGTCTCGAATTGTTGTCTATTCCTCTTGGATTTTCTCTTGTTCTTTCCCCCTCCTCTTCGCTCTCGCTCTCTCTCTCCACTTGCTGAGGACGATGGTCCCCGATTTTGAATGTCGTACAAACATTTGGCATTTGACTCAGTCACATATACACACACACACATCGTACAACGTACAAGTCAAGACAAGAAGGAGAGAGAGACAACGGAGGAAACCAAGTCTAGAGCATCAAGAGAAGAGAGAGAGAGAGAGCTGCCACTTGACTTTACAATATGCTTCTATAATTTAACATTGCCATAGTCTTCCCAACATGAAAAGTATACATCCTCATTTTTTTGTGTGTGATGCATAAACGTGGATACCGTAAACCGAGTCGTGTGATCCTCGTAATTTTACAAATTTCTATTAAGATTTCATTGTCACATTTAATTTAGAATTGCTTTCGGGAAATTAGATGATTTTTTAATTGTGGTAAGTAAACGGATCAAAATATCCAGATTATACGATAGAGTCAAGTTATTTTGTGTGTGTGTGTGGAGACCAGTGGGAATGTGTGTTTATTACGGTACAGAAGAATATAGATGATTATTGTAGTTGGCTCCTCTCTGAGATAAAAAGAGTGTGTAGACGTCTCTCTTTGAGGATGATGATGACGACTGAACTCTCTCTCTCTCCCTCTTTCACACACACACACTCACATGTTGTCTCCTTCCTTCCTTCCTTCTTTGCAAATAGCCCGGGTATTTGGGAAAGGAAGAGACGGACTATGCAGTGCAGCGTGTGTCTCACACACACAACAACTTGTCTACAGCCCCTATCTACATCTCCTCGTCTCTCTTAACCTAGAGAAAAGAGAGAGAGAGAGAGAGTCTCGTGCCATTCATACGTACAGACTGAAGAGCGTATCCTCCTCTCCTCTCTCTGTGATCTGACTTACGTCGACTATTACGTAGACACACTCTTATGTACTCTCACTACACAGACACAGAGAGTGTGCACTACAGAGACACACATGCAATGTAAATCGTTTCTGAATACATATGTACTGAACGTCTCTCTCTCTCTTTCTCTCATATTACTCTCAAGAATTTCACATTTGAACGGAGGTTCAATTGAACACTGAAACTCTCTCTCTCTCTTCTTTTTTTCTTCGTCTTTTTATTCCCTCTGCTCTTTTCACTTAGTCTTCTTTTTTCCTATCTTACTTGTTTCAATGACTTTTTGCTTCTCTCCCTTCCTATTTTCCAGCTTCTTTCAGAAAGAGAGAGACTCGAAAGGACTTTGCCAGGGAAAACAGGAAAAAGGAACATATGTAGAGACAGCAAGGAGAGGAAGATTGAGAGAGAGAGAGAGAGAAAAGACTCATATGTTCCACATAATCCGATGCAATTCTGATTACTTGGTGAGGATGACGGTGGGTGAAGACGGAGAAGTCTGTACGAGTGTGTGTGTGTGGAAAGAGGGAATTTATATGCTGTCTATACAGTACACTTCAGTATCCGCACTACTACACACAACACACAAGGAGGTAGAAAACTCTGCAGAAATACAAAGTGACTTTGTTGTACAGGAGGAGAGGTCGAGACTCGAGTGGGTAATATAAGAGCATATGGTGAACCAAAGTCGGCCTTTGCTCTCCTAGAAAATACATGGAAAGTGCACAATTCTTCTGCTGTATTATGTAGTTGTGCAGTATAATTGTGAAATTTTGTGTGTATGGAATACAACACAATGTACTGTATTTATTTTAATGAACCCTCTGGATTTTGCGCAAGTCTCCAGTCCTCTTTGATAATACCATGGAATTTTCCGGTCAATTTCCCTCCTTCCTGACATACGATACGTGATATGGAAGAAAACTAATTTTTGATTTTAAAATTACTGTTACAAAAATTAATGAGAATATTTGCCAAAAAAAGAATAATTTAAATTCTGAATTTTTTTGTCCGTACAAATACGGTATTCTTCATACAAAATATGTAGATGACCTCACAATCCTGCAGAATTATACTTGATGTAATACAAAAGCACACACACACAATCTCTCTGTCCTTGTGAGTGCTTTGTCTCGACCTCAGTAATAAGTTTGTGTGTGTGTGTCGTAGCGTTAGTTTATGGAGGTGTGGTATGATGTGAGTTACATTTGTGTATTGAATTGAAATGGTAGACTATATAATATGTACTGTTGTGTGTGTGTATGTACTGTACATATGCATGTGGTATTTGTTTGTGCATTACACATGGACATTTTGTGTCCATACTCTCTCTCTCTCTCTTTCTCCAAGTCTCATAGCCAGTCAAGCTGAAATGTAGGTGGACTCGGTATGTGTTTCGCTGGCACAGAAAGAGTGTACAGATATGGGAGCATATGGAGAGTTTTCCATGTAGAAAAAGTCTGTGGGGGCAGATGTCGGTTAAAATTCACTCCCCGACACTACCACCACCATCAACCATCCACCTCAAAAGACCAGAGAGAGAGAGAGAGCAGTCTTTCTCCTCTTGTGTGTTTGATGATGACTATTGTCATTATTTGGACTGGGTCTCTGTCTCTTCTGCTGTTACTGGTGCTTTCAAATAATTTCCTTTTTCTCTCACACTCTCCATCTCCATCTCTCCATCTCCATGTGTTTGTCTCTTATGATTCTGCAGTAGTCCGGCTTTGTGGCTTTGTTTTCTAGGACTCTTGTAGGGAGAGGGGGGAAAGGACTCGTATGGTCTTTGGAGATGAAGAATTTTGAATTTCACAATCCTCACTCCAAAAGCAAGTCCAATTTAATTTGAACAATCAATACCACAGGACACTTCAGGTGTCTGTCGTCTCAATTAAGTCTACTGTCCAGACTTTCCAATTTAATGTCTTCTTTTGACTCTGCATTTTGAGTGACAATTTTTGGGAACATTTGAAATATTTTAAAATTAATTGTCCTTTTAATTGGACAGTTTCATGACGCTCACATGCAATACCAATCTCCATTATCAAGGATTATTTCATGAAATGTTGTGATGATGATGTGAGCATGTGAGATTCTTTTTTAGTGTCGTTGCTAAGACTGAGTCGAGCAAGAGCGAATTTAAAGACTTGCCAGAGTAGAGAGAGAAAGCAGAGATATACGTATGAAGAGAAAGAGAGAGAAAGTGGGGAGAGAATTAGCGAAAAAATTGCTGTGAGACTGACCAGATGTTCCTTGTCTAATGATGACCTCATCCAATCTCTCCAAATTAAATGGGGGAGACAAGGAACAAAGTCAGACTTGGGTGGTGGTGGTGATGGTGTGTGGTCATGAATTGATATCAGTCTGACAATCACACACAAGACACAAGAGGAAGGAGAGAGGGAGGGAGAAAGTCGAGGAGGAAGAGGGGAAAGATGGAGTACCCAAGTCTTCAGTCTTTCTCTTCCTCACACTAATGTACATACAATCCTACTCAACTTCATCACCACAGATAATACTCGGGTAAATATCATGTTTCATCAACCGCCGTCTTGTTTATTACCACAAACATTCCCCCATCCCCATTTTTCTTTGGTAGTCCAAATCACATCCGCCTCCTTTATTTGTTTTCTGGACAATAAAGACCTTAATCCCAATTTTCCTTTTTTCTTGTGATGAGGAATTTTTCACGAAAGAATGTGAGGGTCTTCTTTTCTATCAAAATTGTACCCAATGATCTGCTGAACTATTGCAATGACTTTCACTAAAATACTAAATAATGGATTCTAATTAATCCATATTTATATTTCATATTTGTGTGTGTGTGTATAGTGTGTACGCTAAGAATGTAAGTTTTTCTGATATGGCACACACAATTGAGTTTCATTGGTTTTTAATTGTCCTTTCTTGTCTTGTTGTCACTCAATTGAACAAGTAAAAGGACGCAGATGATGTAAACCGAGGTTTAGTGTGTGTGTGATCCTTCCTCACATTATTCTTCATTAAATTTATACAGGGATTTATAGAGATTGGGAGTAAGAGTAGGGAGTTCTCTCTGTCTGTCTGTTTGTGTTGTCATATTTTGTTTGTCTTCATATTATGAGTTGTGATTGTGCCCACGAATATTTACCCACATTTCTAAATTGTTAGTGTGCTGTTGGTGACTCTTTCTTTCATTTACCCTTGACTAAATTAAGGACTGAGAGTAGATCACTTTCTCTTCCCTCCCTCTCTCTCTTTTATGAATATAAATACTAATGATGTTCACTGTAGAACATTACAAGTCATCCAATTATACTACCATATTCCCTGCTCCTCCTTCTCCTCTCTATTTCCATTCAACATTTTACCTTTGAAATACAGACAAAAGGAAAAGAGAATCCTTTTGTGTTTTCCAAGGTTCCTTGCGCTTCCCCATTTTCCTTCTCTTTCTCTTCCTCCTCCTTCTCTCCTCCTTTCTTCCCCTCCTCCTCCTCTATTTCTATCTCTCATTGACATTTCCCTTTAATTAACTTGAGCAACTTGGTCCCTCCGTGTCTGTGAAGAGACATGAGTAAGGCCAACCAAAATCTGCTTTATTTCCAAAAAAATTCTGCTGCCAAAAAGCAAAAATCTGCTTTTTCCTGCTTTATCTTCAAAAAAATTCTGCTTTTTCCTGCTTTTCAAAAAATAGTTGCAAATATTGATATTTTTCCAAAAAATCACTGAGAAGTCAGTACATTTTTATGAAAATCACTGAAAAGTCAGTAAATCTTTATAAAAATCACTGAAAATTTATAAATTGCTTACAGAAATAACTGATAGTTTAGCAGTTTTGAAAAAAACTCTTTCAACTTCGCAATT
>WJFB01000228.1:12954-82034 GCA_009870185.1 Pygmarrhopalites habei | reverse complement strand
CTTCTGCCAAGAAGTGAATTTTTCAAAACATTTATTTAATGATTTCTGAGAAAATTATTAGAATTTTTTTTCTTAATTATGTTTAGCTATTTGTAGTCTGTGCTCTGCAGACAAGTCCATCTTGTTATTGTATCATAATTTTCACTATTTTTTTTCTCCCAAGCTTGCTAGAGTCACAATTTGACTACAATCCGAAATTCAAGGGTGAGGTGAACAAATTACCAGCATCGGACCTCCGTCTAGCTCCTTTAGGTACTGAAATGTTGCGATTATTTGAATCCGAAATATTTAATTATTATTGCTACAATATATGTATTCACGAAATGTGACTGTGTACTATTAATAATTCAAATTATTTGTACATGAAAACAAAAGGACGGGATGCTCAGGGTCATTGCTACTGGTGTCATGTGGACCAAGTGGAAGCTAATTTACGCGTATATCGGGAGGATGTGGAAGGAGAAACATGGGAAATTGTTGGTACGTGAGACAATGTTAAATAACTCAAGATATGAAGACTAATGCTAATTTATTAAAGTAGTATGTGTGTGACCATAAATCAAATTTATCCTTCTGCAAATAATTAGTGGTCATTTGTTGTCACTTTTCTTTTTTGAACAGCTTCTAGTCGTGAAGAGATGGAACAGCTTATCACACAACTTCAGTCTGGAGAAATAAGAAAAGCAAAATCTGTGGCAGATGACGAAGCCATCGAAGAGGAGGATGATACAAATGGTCTGACTGAAGTTGAAATTTTGAAGGATATATTACTTGATACAGGGAAACTGCTTCCGGATGATGATGATATTGACATGGGCAGTGGTGGTGGTTGTAGTGAACTCAGTGATGACAGCAATTCTTTGGAAATCTCATTAAATAATGAAGAAGGGATTGACAACCATCTCGAACAATCCAGTGGTGGTAGTCAACCAGACTCTAATTTACCAACTACTACAGCTATTCCCATTGTTGACTCAGATACTGTCTCTAATACAAAAAAGAAAAAGGATAAAAATGATAGTGATTCTGTCGACTTGGTGGTACCTACTGAAGCCAAGTCACATATTAATGAAAATGAAAATTTTAGAGATTGTATAGCTAATACACCTCTTGTGCCAGATTCCAGTTTTAACAGTATGAATGTCATTGAATCCAGCACAAAATATAAAGATAAAAATGTTATTCCTTCTTTAGAAAGTGCTATTAGATTACCTACTGATGTGAAAACAGAACAAAGTGGTGGTGATGGTGTGGATAACATTGGCATGGGGGACACTGCAATTACCCTTGATGATAATGACAAACTCAACACGAATAAATTAGTCCAAGAACAGAAAAATATACTCACAACAACTTATTCAAAAGTGAGTCCTCAGCTTATAACGGAGTCATCAGAAATTAAAATTGAGCACAAATCTTGGAATGATGAAGTAGACACTAAAAATATTTCCTCTTCGGTGACTACAAATGTGCTCCAATCTGATCATGTGAATAGTTTTAATAATAAATCTCGCATTGAAAGTTCTTTCACAAACAAAGAAGTGAAGAAAACAGTCGCAGAGAAGGAACGATCACACCATCAACAACATGATTTTATTAAAGACGAAACTATCAGTCCATATTTTGTCAACAAAAGTGAGGATGAAAAGAAAGCACACAGTGACATGTTGTCCGTCACCTCATCTAAAATTGTCAAAGCTCCTGAGATTTGTGAAACCATACAAATTGACAGCTCTAAGCAAAAAGATGCCGAATCTCATCAGCAGTTGACTGCTACTACTATTCTTGTGGATGAGATCAAGACAGAGAATTTTCCTAGTGAACATCCTCCTTCTGACATGACTGTTCATTCATCATCATCTGATGCTATGGACAAAATATCTCTACAACAAGACAATATTCCAACGACTATTCACTCAACACACAGATCTACTACTAATCCCACACATTTATCAACACCAGAAGAGACAGGAATAAAATCAGAAGAGGATATTCAAGAGAATATTTCTGTTTCTCCTTATTTTGAGAAAATAGAACCTGTTGCTGTTGTTGTTGACACCCTACCTGAAATCTCATCATTTACGCCGGATGACATTCAACAACAACCATCAGCCTTGCGTCCATTAGATATCAGTACAGTACATAGTCTAGACGTGTCCTCCTCCTCATCACCAGGTCTAGTTATACATGAGGAAGAAGAAGTGAAACAATTGAGAACTTTCGACTGTTTTGATGAAAAAATTGTGGTCCCTTCGACTACACCCATAATAGCACCAAAATTTAATGCATTTAATATTGATTCCATGCTTCGTCGCCATTCAACTGAAAAACAATGTCAAAGTACAACTGAAGAAGAAATGATTGAGCAATTACCAATACAATGTAGTACATCAGCAGCAACAAATTCGTCATCTCTGTTTGTCTCAATGGATTCATGTCAAACAGAATCTTGTCTTCAAACAACAACTGAAGGTTCCACAGATGCTACAGCCCAAGCTGTGGTCGTATCCGACATTTTAGAAGACTCAAAATTGACACAACACCAAGAAGAAGGATTATTAGTTGAAAATGTGTCATCTCATATTTCTGCAGCCAATGAGTCTCAGTCAGAAAATTCGGTGAATACAGAGACAGTAACTCAAATTGAAAATATACCCTCTGAACTAAAGCATACTTTAGAATTAGAAAAAGTACTTGGAGATGACAATGTAGGTGAATCAAAATCCGTGACAAATGACAAAATAATTACTCAAGAAATACAATTGAACGACAGTACTCACAACACTGGGAAATATGATCAAGTTACTACTAATTTGTCAACCTGTTCAGAAACAAGCATTTCAATCACTGCTGAGTCTTCTGTAACTGCTCAAACTACAACTGATAATAAATCCTTTAGTAATGATTCTTCTGAGTCATTAGTACAAATTTCACAAAGTATTTCTACCACGACTCCTGAGAATAAAGTTGTTGTCAGTAAAGAAGATTCAGTTTCAACTACACAACCAGACCAAACAGATGCAGAAGTAGATAGTACAATTAATAACTCTATAGATCCTACAACAATAGCTGTGGATTTACACACTACCAATAATATTAGTTGTAGTGTTGAGGGTGTGAAGTTATCATCAGAGCCTCAAGAAGAAGGATTAAAAAAGATTAAGACAAACCCCCTCGGACTGGTTGGCTATGATTGTAGTTCTTCTGAAGATGAGGAAGAGTCAAAAAATACAGTATCTGTTTCATCGTTAACCAAAAACGGTGATAGCCAACAGCAAATCCCATCAGTTGAGAAATCTGTAGGGGAACATAAACAGGACGGCCCAGTCGTGTCACCTCCAGAACCTTCTTCTTATGGTAGTGGTCAGAAGAGAAAATTAGATTCCTTGGAGCCAGACTCTACCATTGATGATGATGAACAGCAGACAAAGACACGAAAGATTGACTCTATTCCATGCTCTGGCAATCCGATTGTTGGAGAAGAAATTGAAGAACCAGTATTTTTTGTAACTGGATCTGGGGAGGGTGCTCTAAATGAAGGTGGTAATGATTCACCATCACCAGCAGAGACCCTGTTACCTCCTCCTCCTTCCAGTGACAGTATACAACAGACTGAGGACCAGAGGTTGAATTCTTCAACTTTAGAGATGGACAATAATACACCTGTGAAGCATAAAGGTAGAGGGAGACCACGGAAAAACCCCCCAAAGGAAGTTCTCAAAGATAAAAATGTGTCATCGGCCGCTAAAGTGTCTCCAGATGTAAAGAAAGATGCAAAGAATGAAGATACAAAGAAAAATCGTAGAAATTCTTTTGCAGATGAAGTTAACGGTGTGACCAACTCTGGTTCTGTTCGCCGAAGTGGTCGGGTAGCTCAAATTCGTCAAAAAGAAGAAGAGGACAGAAGACGATTAGAAGAAGAGCGTTTAGCTCAGTGTAAGTCATAATAATAATAATAATATGATTTTATTGTAACCTGCCGTGCCTGACCTTGTCGTAAATACATATTAAATTCGAGGGCAATCAGGATTAATTTATTTTTTACAGTGAAAGAAGCTCAACTACGGAAAAAGCAAAAACAATTGGAACGTGAGCTCAAAGCGGTATGCACATGTATAATCTAAATTATTTAGATTCTAGAATGTATACCTTTGTCGTTATTGAGTGAAATCATTTAATACTTACTTATGTTGTATACATTTTGAATCATGATTTCCTTGATACTTACAGGCCAAAGGTGAAGGACCACCTGTAAAACCTCCAAAGACCCCGAAAGCACCGAAAACACCGAAAACTCCTAAATCCGCCAAATCACCTGGAAAACCAAGATCTGGAGCAAAGCCACAGGTTGAATATGTTCAACCATCTTCAGAAGATGACTCAGACACCGAAGAAGAGGGAGAAGAGGAAGAGTACTCTGCAAAGCCTGGGAAAAAAAGACGGAAGAAGAGAGCAAAAAATGGAAAAGGCTTGAAAAAAGGAGCTACTCCGTGGCTTCATTCTGGTAAAAACTCTTCAATATTCAATACTACATAAAAAGTTTATATATTTTTTTATAATAAACTTTAACGAAGTATAATTTTCTAAGACATGTAGTGCAAATTCTTTTCAATTTTATGTCAGTTACCCCACCATAATGTATTGTTTCATTAAAATTAAGTATTAAATAAGTCACAAATTCAAATTTTCTTTTTAAAGATTCGTCTGATGAGGATGAGGCAGTTGAAGAGGAGGAGGAACATTACGATGAAGAAGAAGAAGAGGAGGATACATGGAGTATGAAAAACTTTTTAATTTTTGTATTCTTTAAGTATTTGATTCATCTCATCGCTTTATTATATGTGGTGGTCATAAATTATGACTCATAACGGAGACTAATAATGATTACTCATTTCTTTCTCTCGACAGAACTGAAGGATGAGTCCGATCATGAATTTTCTCCAGAATCTGACATTGAAGACACTGAGTTTTCGCCGTCAAGACATGCCCGGACAGCCAAACAGAGTACGCAATACACTTATTATTATATCCAATGAAAGCTTTTATTGCAAACAGAGATATTGGTACTCATACGTTATGTAAATGAATTTATAGAGGAACAAGCTGTCGACAAATATGCAGAGACGTATTGTGAGAAATGTGCAAAGGGGGATCACCCAGAATGGAGTAAGTTGAATACAAGTACTCTGAGTCAAAATTAAAGTTTTGAAATGTCACATAATGTAACTAATATCATGTAATTTTTTTATAGTTTTACTGTGTGATTCTTGTGACCATGGTTGGCATGCTTCTTGTGTTTATCCTCAATTGTGGGTCATACCAGAGGGAGAATGGCACTGTCCACCTTGTCAACATGTACGATACTTTATTAGAACAATATTTTTTGAAATTGAGATTGGATCTCTCCATTATAATTACACTTGCGTTAATGAATATTATAATAATATATTTGTATCCAATCCAATTTTGTACAGAGAATGCTGGTTGAAAAATTAAGTGAAAATTTGATCGAGTTTGACAAAATACTAAAGAAGAAAGACAACGAAATGTTAAGAAAGCAACGCTTAGCCTATGTTGGTATCAGTTTAAACAATGTCCTTCCATCAGCTGAAAAGCCTGCTGAAAAATCAGAAGATGAAAATGGTGAAGATGAATATAGAAGGAAAAAATCCCGGCGTAGAAGAATTTATTCTGATGATGAACTGGAAGACTTTATTAACGACGGCGATGATGACGATGACAAATCTAGTTCCGGGTCATACGAATCTGACGATGAGCCAATGTATCAACTCCGAGCTCGTAGGGCAACTAAAAGTTTCAGCTTCCGGGAATATGATGATATGATTAATACAGCTTTAGGGGTAAAATGACAAACTATCTAGTTACACCTTTAATTCACTTGTGATAAAAACATACCTTTTGTAAATAACTTTACACTTTGTACTTGAATTTATTTGTTTATTGTCTCTACACATAGGATGATAGTGTAGATGGGCAGGAAGAAGAACCGGCTGAAAAACCTTCCGGTAAGCACCTTGGTAGTGAAACTGCAAGTGAAAATGATGAAGAAGAGCCTGTCAAAGCTGTCAAAGTTCCAGAAAGTGGTGGAGGTGGAAAGAAGATGCCAGATGAAGATACAGATGAAGAAGATTTAGATGAAAAGGAAAAAAATAGAAGAAAGATGCTGAATCAGGGCCAACGTAAAAGTAGAAGAAGATTGAATGATTTGGATGCCACGAGTGAAGAAGATTCTGATGAAGATTTTAAAGGTACATACACTTTTGTGATTTTCTTTGTTCGTACAAAGGAATAAGCGACACTAAGTATTTTGTTGTTTTATGCTCGTGTCAGGGTCCGGTGGTGATGATGACGAGGAAGATGAAGAAGACGTAGTTGAAGAAGATTCTGAGTGGTCCGGAGATGAGTCAGATGACTCTATCGCTATTGCAAAATTGTCACGTAAAAAAAGAAAACATCGCCGTGGTCCGCTGGGACGTCAAGAAAAGTACCTTGATGGTGAAACAGTGCGTCGGTCCACAAGACGAAGAAAATCTCGAGTCGTCTGTAAGTTGAATTAGTTTTTTTGAAAAAATGAATTAGGGTGCACAATTATACAAAAGTAAACAAGTGGGACAAAATATGTCAATCTTTACGAAAATAATTTTATTTTATATTTATAGATGATGAAAGTGACCAGGAAGAAGACGAAGATGATCAGACAGAAAAATGGCAATCAGGGGAGTCTGAAGGGTCTGACGAGGAGGAAGAATCTGAATCAGAATCGGATGATGAGACTTGGGGTAAAAAGAAGAAACAAAAGAAAATTGGTGCGTCGAAAACAAAATTACCCAATTTCTTTCTTGGGGGATCTGGACCGAATTCATTTAAAAAACCGAAGAAAAAGAAAAGGAGGCGAGTTGACGAAGATGACGTCGATCGTGCTTGGACTAACGTAAGTATATTTAATCATTTATACATATAAATCAAATAATTATTTGATCCCTCACAATTATAAGGATATTATAAGGATTATTCCAAAATGTTTTTTGAGAATCAAAGGATTTCATTTTTAATTTGGACGTTTTTGTGAATTTAGAAATTTGGAAACAAAGCAAAGAGATTGACAGATGAACCTGTTGAAAGGAAAACTCGTGGGAAGCAGATTAATTTTAAAGATATACTGGATAGTGGAGAAAGCGATGATGATGGAAATATCCGACCAAAGAGAAGGTAAATTTAATAATAATCAAATTTTCTAATGATTTTTGCAGTTATCTGCATACATTCCCTTACTTAATTGAGCCTTGTCAATTTTTGAAGGCGAATTTTGTCTGATTCTGATGATGATGATGTCGAAATGCCTGGAAGTTCAAGAAAGTTAGTTGAAGAAATCAAAGCAGCCAATGCACGAGGTAAGAATGTTCATTTTTTATATAAATTAAAGTGGTTCTTAGGTATTCTTGTGACAAAAATAACTCACAAATAGCATATGGGAATGACATGACATAATTAGGATTATTTTTTTTGTTTATTAAGCTGCGGCTGAGGAAAAATTGAAATACGAAGAAAAGCTTCGTGAATTGGCCGAGACAAATAAAAAATCAGAAAATGAGAATATTCAAGTGAAAGCTGTACCAAGTTTGGAAGATCTTCCTCTATCAATTCCAGAGCCTGAGAAGGAAGAAGAGAGACCGGTGAAAATTACAAACAGTATTGTGGAAAGTATCTTGATGAGAAAAACTCCCGATATTGAATCACCAGCAAGAACTCCTCCTCTGCCGCCTCCTGTGCCACCACCTTCCATAATGGAAGAGCCGCCACAACAGACTGTCGGACCACTTGTAGGTGTACCATCTTATTTAGCAAGTGTACTGAGTAGTAGTAGTGGTTCCGCCAGAGTTGGTAAAAAGAAAACATCGTCCATGATGCCAGCCAATCAAAGTGGGGATGTTCTACCATTTCCTTCTCATTCTTCGTCGAAAAAATCCAGTGGCAGTGGTAGTATTCCTGTACCACCAAAATCGCTTGCTGGTGCTTTGGCATCAAGTTCCTCTTCTGCTTCACCGTCTACTTCTTCAATACCACGGTCTATTCTTCCTCCCAATCTCCCTTCCGACCTATCTCGCATTGCACCAATGTATGCCAACAATCCTGCCTTAATGAGGTAGTCCTTCTTTCTGTCTTACACAAATAAATGATTTAAACGTTATTTCGAGGCTAACATAATTTCTTTTACTTTGAACAGACCATTTACTCCGTGGGGTAGAAATCCACCGCCATATTCTGGTCCACCTCCTTTGGGCAGTTTGGGCAAGCCACCTCCATTAAATAGTAGCTTTATGCCTCAACCAGGACAGTTAAGGTATGCAATACTAAAGAATAATATTGCTAAAATACTTTGTACAAATATTTTCAAACCATCATTCTGGAATATCTTTATCTAGGCAACCGCCATCATCCTACTCACCAACTTCTTCAGCATTGAGAATTCCAAATCCTAATACGTTGCAAGCATTCCAACAACAATTCAGTAAACGTTCTTCTGCAGATGTTGGTCATTACAGGATGCCTCCCGCACATCAACTACCTAGTTCAGTTTTACCTTCGATGGGACGAGAACGTCTTTTCTTGGGAGGTAGTTCTCCTTATGCTCCGTATGGAATGTTACCACAATCTCAGCAACATCCAGGCCTCTTTGCACCCCCTCCATTTGACTATAGGTATTTTATATATAAAAAAATTTCTGCATACGGGAGGAACTTGAATCTATTTCTTGTTTATTTAACCACTATACATTCTACTTATATTCTACTTTTCATTTATATTTGTTAACAGAGCTGCGGAATCCTTTAAAGAAGAGCTCCTGGAAAGACATAGTCAGCAATTACATCCACCAATTGGTCCACCCACGACATTATCATCATTGACTCATTCTTTAGGGCAACATATGAAAGATGAAATGAACCACCCACCAAACCAAGGAGATGGTGAATTTGGAGGCCTCGTTTCATACTTTAGCAGCCAACACTCCAATGATGAAGATTAAATGAATTATCGAACTTTTTATGAAGTGGTGAACTCGCCTCGTACAAGGAAATGTACATATACTTTTGTATGTAACATGTATTCACACTACATTTCATATTCTCACACGTATTTCCTCCATACCTGGTCCACCAAAAGAGTGCCCATATTCTGTTCGTTTCTTCCCTTTATTTTCTTGTGAAATTGAAAAGAGTTTTGACATCTTTGTGTTCCTTACTTCATCATAAGTTAGTACATACAATCGATATAATTACGTACAAGTTTAATATTACGTAAAGTGTGGGAGAGAATGTGAAAGCAAGCAATTCTTTCAATCTTTAATTATTATAAGTACACATTGATGATGTGTATTTATAAGCATTTTTTTCTCCTCTTTGGAAATCCTGGAGAAATTTTGAAACAAAAGTTATTAATTGCCCTAGTCGATTGTTCATTTTTCGTCGTGATCCACGACATGCTCTATATATAAACTGTATACTTACTTATATATGACAATGCATCTATTGGAGGATCTTTTTTTGAAAAAAGGTTAATCTATTAAATATATATTTTGGGTACCTACAGAGGTATTATTTTTTGAAACCTGGAGAGGATGGAGGAATAACGATTTAACGACAATGTTTAATTTACGAATCTTTAAGTTTATGTTTTTTTTTTTGCAAATGAGTACTTACATTAAAGCATTTTGTTCATAAAATAAGACATTCTCAGTCACAAAAAGTTTTAAGATCGTACTAGTATGTATATTTATTGAGAATTCTTTGTTATTGATGTAGAAAGCATCAAAACACTATTTGCAATTATTATTTGTTTAGCAATAAACATGCGGATATATAAATATGCAATTAATTCAAGATTACGAATTTTGACAGTGACTGTAAAGAAACTTGGAATTTTCGTTTCAACGACAATTTTAGGAGCATAAAAAATGTATTTGCATAAAATAATAGTAATGGAAAATAATTTTTAAAATGGGTATGCAAATAAATGTGGAAATTTTTCTAATAACGGTACAGTTAATGTCACTACTATTATGTCTGTTATGAAATAATAAAATGTAACGGTAAAAGTAAAATTAAATAAATAAAATCGACTAATATGACAAATTCATCCCCTCGTTCACCACAATTTTTTGGATGACCGTACAATCAATCTTTGATGGAATCAGTGACACTGACAGAGTTTTGGAATATGAATGCACTAAAAAATTTATTCATTTACGCATAAGTGACCATCACACATGAGCAACTTTTCTCTTTCCGTAAATTGTTATTCAGTTAATTGTTATATGAAACATATATATATTCACGGATTAACATTTTAATTACAAAGTAAGATATAAATAATTACTTAATTAATTTTTTAAATTTTGGACCAACATTCAATCATCCGACTCATTGTATTCAAATGGCTCGGGTGGTGAGGGTTCATCTTCTTCATCATTTGCTTGAGGTCCACATGCTGAAAATGCAAAACAAAAATTGGTTAACTAGTACTGCAAGAATAATTTTTTAAAAAGATTTGTACATGAGAAAATAAATAATATTTTTTTTAAAAATTCTTACCGGCAACGGGAGCCACAAACTCAACGGCTAAAAAGAGAGATTTAAGATTTAAGATGATTCAAAATGAGGCATTGTGCCAGAATTTTAAAAATTATGATTAATCAATCTACTGAAATGTTAACATGAAAGTTCTCACCTGCGTCAGGTGTTGAGTCTGTGAGGACAATTATTCCACCTGACTGAACCTCTTTAACAGGCTTCCAACGTTTATCATCGAGTTCCATGTAGCGAAGCTAAATACATAATGAATAGAACATGACGAGTCAAAGACAGATATATGAGAACATTTTAAGAAACTGACTGGCATTGTGACGAGTAAAGGAAACATACTTGTTGTTTGACGACACGAGCTGGATTGGCTAAAATTTCAAAATTAGGTTCTTCCTTCTTGACCTCTTTCTCCTTTGCTTTTGCCTCCTCTTCAACCTTCTCCTTCTCTTTTTCCTTCACATCTTTGTCTTTCTCCTCATCAACTTCCATTGCTTCTCCTTTCTCAGCAGCCACAGCTTTAGCTTTCTCAGCCTCTCTTCGCTTAGCTTTGGCAGTCACGGATAAAACTACGGTAGCTACTCTTTCCTTCTCCTCTTTCTTCGCTGTTTCTAGTGGAGGAGGATAGGCGAACATTGATGGTTTCACATTTGATTTCAAGTTAACTACAGGCATCTGAAATATTATAAGAGAATCTTTATATAGAAAAAAGAATAATTTGCCAATATCTTGATGACTTTATAATATGTACGTAAATATTCCAGATTAGTTTGCTATTGAAATACATACACTATCTATTAACTATTAGCTTTTGAATGAATGGAAATTACCTGCAGTTGTTTATTCACTGCAATCAGAGCAGTGGGTGAAAATGCGAGTCCAAGACAGAGTGACATGGGGAACCAGTACCAGTAATGTGTAAACAGCAGTGTTCCAACGCAACCCAACAACCAAACATGACCCGTTCTTGAATTTAATGTAACAGTCACATTCCTTCCACCAGCGTCAATTATTCCTTGTGCCATGATAGCTCCAAATTTGGCCATGACATCATCGTGCTTGTCATTAAGTACTTTCGTATAGAGTGCTCTAAAGTCTTTTACTTTTGGACAAACAGATTCTGTTTGTTGAATTAGTAACATGGCCGATGCAAGCAAAGCCCCTTGTCTCACATAATTTACTGGATCTTGAGTCAAAGGTTCGATCAGTGTAACTGCAAAAATATAATAATGAGTTGCAGTATAACAGGTTTAATGATACAGGAATTGAATCAATAGGTCTTTCATTGACAAAAATTAACTTACTTGCATCTTTATTGCCAGTTCCAGCACAAGCAACTAAAAACAAACAAAAAATTTTAATTTGATTACTCAATGTTTATGTATATAAAATATGTCATAAATTTTCATTGAATTCAACAAACTTACAACATTTATACACGGATAGTACGAATTTAGTGCAACCTAATGTCAAAGATTCAATAAATACAATACTTACTGCCGAGTGCAAGTGCAGCTCCATATCGTACATGAGGATTATAACTTTCTGCCAAGAGGGAAACCACGCTAGGACATTGTTCTGGAGTTCGGAAGAGGAGGAAGCCAAGTCCAATTACGGCGGCTCGTCTAACATCATCATTAACATCACTCACAGCAACTTTCAAGAGAGTTTGAATTGCAGAGTTTGCAGCTGTTCCACAATAAGCCATTGCAACAGAAAGGACACCAGCTCGTCGAAGTAGTGCATCCTATATTCATATAACATATTTTGAAGATATCATTTAAGATCACTTTTAAAATCTAAGAGTCATCCCCTGTGAAGAATTATTTTTGCGAATACATAGTATTCATTAACATTGTATGAAATAATATGAAAATTACCTTGTCTGCAAGTAAAGTTTTGATGAGATCATCAGCCAATTCTAATCGTCCAAAAACAAGAAGGGATATCCCCAGAGCCAAGCCACGTAAAATTTTCTCATGTTGAGTTTCACGAGCATATGAAACCATGTCTTCGATTGCCGTTGAATCCATCGATCCCAACATAACAAGCCCTAATGAGATGCCAGCAGCTTCACCAGTGATAGCGTCATCCTATTTTTTTAAAAATAAAAATAGTTAATGAATGCTCATGGATATTTTTATCCTTCCTGGATGCTACAATGTGAGTGTGAATTGTCGCTTACCTGAAATAAGTTACTTTTCAGTAGATCGTATAAATCCTTTCTTGCACTTCCTAAAGCAGCCAGACCAAGTCCCAAGCACCCACCATGACGAACCATTTCATTGGTAGCATCCTATACGAATTTTTTAATAAGAGAAGAATTCTTTTAGTAAATTGATGATTTTAAAGAAAATTACATTTTAAAAATAATTCAATCAATAAAAATTTTTTTGCATATAAAAAGAAAAAATTGCAGTGAGTTTGATGAAGTCAACCAAGGATTACCTTGAGTTGTTGATGAAGATAGTCAATAATTGCGGCACCATGATTTGCATGAATGAGTCCAAGGGCGTATAACGCTCCACCCTCCGAATAACCAGCTATAATATAAATAACATGCGTAATACATTTGAGTAAAACATGAACTTGTCCATTCGTTTATAAGGTGAGTGTAAAAATTACTTTATTGAATTTTTATTATTATTTAAAATTTAAATTTTAAATATAATTTACCTGAGTTGACACCAGCTTCTCTTGGTAGGTACGATTGCATCAAGTTTAAAGCTTCTTTCTCATGTCCACGATGAATGACTCCAAGACTTGCAGTAGCAGTAAACTAAGGAATAGTTAAAGTGTTTTAATTATTGTAATGACATTGTGAAAGAATAAACAGATTAATGAGTTCACAGCATGTATGTTAATAATTATTACATTTGTACTTGAAGATATAAGCACATATGACACATTGTTTTATTTCTATATGATTTTTTAAAACCTGTTCAATATCCAATGAATTACTTATTACTTCCGTGTCTCAATCAATGTGTTCATATGCTCATATCATTGTATGTTACACACTATAAATTTAGTAATCTTACTACTATGTACTTACTTTAGCCCAATTGGTAGCTCTTGATAACCAGTCTAAATTTTCACGTAAAAATTGATCGGAAGTTGTTCCAGCATGCATAAAGGCATTTGCAATGACAGTCCCCGTATGGCAAATTGACACCCGGACAGAGTCCTTGGTCTGCTTCAGTATTGCCATATCTGTCTTGTTTGATCGAACGAGAAACTGTAGCTGGAGACCGATAGAGACCTACGTTGAAGAAACAAAGTCATTGTTTTTTTAAAAATAAAATGTGAAATGTACAAGTCGATTAGTTGATAGTAAAATTCAAATAGCCAGAATGACCTCTGTACAATAATTAGCAATGTCTACCCTTGTATAAGTTTTTTAAATATAGAAATTTAGATAGTAATAAAACTATTATTTTCTACCTCTCCACTGAGAATTTGAATCATTTGTTCCCAATGACGCTTGGCGTCCTCCGTCACTGGTTTAACTTCAACAACTGCATCGGAAGTTTCTGGTTGTTCATCCACTTCCATTTGAACATCAGTACTTTTAGCAGCTTCTGTTACTGCTGGTGTTGGTAGATAAGCTTTTTGAGTCTTCTTTAGTTCGTTTAATACTCTTGTGAGAAAATTTTGTGTGGCAGACTCGTACAGATCGAATGCTATTTGATATGCCATGATTTGATTTTCATGACCAGGATCTCTGGACAAACGTTCTAACAACTTGGCTGCTTCTAGTGGGTCATCCAGGAAGATTAGACATTGACACCTAAATGTAAATAGGATAAAATATGATGGTCAATTTGAATGACAAGTAACAAAATATATAGTAGGTAATTGATAATTAATTAACTAATGTCCCATATTTCTTCTTACATATTCACATAGTCTGGATTGGGTAGTCCACGATAAAGGCCAACAAGTGATCGCAAAATCTGATCTCTAAAAGTTCGTTGATTTATGAGAGTCATGGCTACTCGAAAAGCATAAGCCAACATCTCAGTCACATTATCACTCAACATGATGGACCTTTCAAACCTATGACAAAACAACAAGTGTGTGTTACGAACAGTTACATGTTGTCGGATAAACATTTTGTCCAAATTTGCAGCAAAATTAAAATTAGAATCAAAATTTACAACATACATATCCATCCTCCGAGTTTCTAATGCAATCCCGAGGGCCTGCTTAAACTGTTTATCACCAAAACACTGCTCAAACATTTGCTCTACAATTCTCTCCAGACGAGGATCAATTTTAACTTCTTTTCCATCTATCCCGGCTGTCCGTGCTTGAATGTAATGATCCAGACATTTTGCTGCGTAAAAATACAAGAAGATAATGATGATTTTTTATCATAGACAATGTGAATTTTTTTTTAAAAAAAGATAATTGCAAAACATTACCTAGTGTAGTTTCAACGTATTCATTTTTTTGACTAAGATTAAACAGGGAACCAGCTCCTAATGCAAATTGTAAGGAATCTTCCTGTTTAAAAAAAATAAAATAAAAATGGTTACTTTTATTCAAGCATATAGTAAATACAACATAATTCGATTCTTAGATAAATAAAGTATCAAAATAGTATCAAAACTCACAAATGCTCCCAAATGATAGTAGACCTTACTGGCAACCAAAGCAGCCAATTGACGTTGAGCCAGTGGAAAGCTCTCATCCTCGTGCAAAATTTCACTAGAATGAGAAAATTATTATTATTCTTTGTTGACAAAAACTTTCTTAAAAGTACTACAAATGTGTTGTAATGTATAAAAAGGTACATAAAATTGTTGAGAACATACATTTTGAGAATTGAATCTGCAATCTCTGGCCAAAATTCATTGACAATCTGGTCCAATTTGGTTAAAGCAAAAGCTTTGACGGCTGGTTGAGGTTCATCGAGGAGTGATATTATCCCAGCTAAAAATTTGGGAAATTATTACGTGATAATTCTTGTGATGCCTGTTCATAAGAATTGTAAATGGGATCTGGAAGAAATATTTCTTGGGAATAATCTGCATACAAGCTTGTATGTAAAATAGTAACGAACAGAGGTATTGCATCATGGTATTAGAAGCATTGGAATTCAAGTTATGAGAATGAAACCCTCTCTCTCTCTCTCATGAAAGTTAAAGAATGACTTTAAATGATTACATGGATCATTTTATTATTATTATTATGACTAAAACTATCAAAAAAACTGCATTAGGTATTCAATATTTTTAATTCGTCTTCATCAAACTTAATTGAATCTTCTTTTTCCTCTTCTTCTTCTTCTTCCTCATCATCATCATCATCATCCCTTCCCGATGAATATGTTTGTGGATACTTTGAAAAACAAACGTGCATGTCACGGAATTGAGCAAAACAGTCGGAACCCTTGGGATCATCTTTGCTATTTTTGATAACCAAAAAAATTCAAGCTCAACTAATTGTTTTTTTACAAGAAAAAGTAATAAATGTTTTGTTTGTCAAATTTATTTTGAATAAATCAATTTGAGAGAGAGAATAATAGAATGTTCAAGAAAAAAAACTAACCTAAAATGAAAGCAGGAAAAGGCTTGACGGAACTCTGTCCCACATGGACCATGTGCTGCACCACCTAAACAGGGGCATTCCCAATTGATTTCTCCATTTGGAAGAATGGGACCGACTGTTTTTGGGTCGTAATTTGTTGGATCAAAATCATCGATGTCGTCATTGTTGTTGTTGTTTTTCTCGTCAGTCTTCGCAATGATATCGCCACCACCAGCCTCTACTTTAACTATGACCTTTTCACTCTCTTTATTCAAATCAAAGGGGTTTCTGATTGTTGAACCCGTAGTAGAATCATCTTCTTTTGTTAATTGCCCTCCCATGTTTTCTTTCTATAATCTTCACCACCACCACCAAGAGAACAAACCAAGAGGAGGAGATGGTTTGGAAAAACGAGGAATTTCAAGCTGTCCCATACAAATAGAGAAACAGAAAAGGACGAACATTTTTACAAGTCCTTTTTTTAACCTATCTAATTGCCACACTATCATATTCTGGACAATTGAGACGAGAGAGAGAGAGAGAGAGAGAAATGGATACTTTGATTCCGATGCGGTTATACCATGAAAAGGTACAATTCGTAATGAAAATCCGATACAAAGGGGAGAAATCTTCAAAAAAATAATTACAATTAGACGAAAAGTGAAAACATTTTTGACTTACCGGCCGATGTGAGGTATGTGGTCGTCATATTTTCGAATGTGAATCTGTGAAAACTTTAACGACGATGATGATGCTCCGAAACTAATTCTGGAGTAAATGACTTTGCAAAGTTAAAATTTGATCTGTGCCACAGTCACTGGGGTTCACTATAGAGTCAGCCGCTATTGTAAACCAGCGCCACCGATCTCCTTATGTACATACGAGGGCCGTACTGGGTGTCCCGAAATTTTGTCTAATTTCAGAAAAATGTCCTCGGTAAATGGTCAACTACTTTTGTCAGCTTGATGTGGAGTATTGACAAGAGAAATTTAACAATAATATAATTGCTTTACCATACTTTGCTAAGAAACATTACAAATGATTTTTTCTAAGATTTTCGACTTCTTAGAAAATTAATAAATTGTTTTCAGGATAAATCAAAGACGAAATTAAGGACTCCCAGTTAGTAACCTATTCTTGCCTATATTTTAAATTTTGTTATTTATTTATTTAATTGATTTTAATTATCTTTCTGTATTTAGGGTATTTACTGAAATTTCATTCAGCTGAGTTGAGTCAACTCTGACTCAGAGTCCGAGACCTTTTTTGAAGGAAGAGTTTGGTCACCCCTCATCGTCACTACAGCTACGGTATACATATACATACACATCCATTATAGCGTCCCTTCTCTCTCTTCTGTTTCTTCCCCTCTCTCTGTATATTTCATTTCAGGTTGATATGCTGTGGTTGTGCAGTCTCCTACTTCAGTTGCTCGAATACTGCCTTCCTCAGAGTGACATACTTTTACATTTATTCTCTGTCGAGTCGGATTTTTGCTGATTTTGTGTGTGTGTTAACTTTGAAGCTGATTATTTTTGGAAAATATTAGGTTATTATCGGCAAGAGGAAAATTTTGTGAACTGAGGAGGGTGGTAGAGGACCAGTTAAAATTGTTCCTTTTTGTTCAAAAACAAAGTTTTATCATCTCATCCGAGTGAGAGTTTTGCTAGATTTGGCTTTGTTCGTGCCTGTGAAGGACCTTTCAAGGAACACAACCCAAATAAGAAGAAGAAGAAGAGAAAAAAACGACATGTGTATGAGAGAATTATTGTATATTATTTTGGAAAAATAATCTCTTTTTCATCAGGATGAAACCATTCAGATGGTTTGAGAGATTCGGCAACTACAGCAGCAGTAGTGGTGATTGTGTTTCTTCAAATTTTAACGAAACGACGACCACCATGATCATTTTGTAGAAAATATGATTACTCCTCCAGTGTAGTGGTGGTGTTGTACTTTTTGTGTGTGGATTTGATGAATCAATTTCATCAATTAAAACTATAAAATGACATTCTTCTTCCGTCGAGTGTCTACTGTTGTGCACACAAAAGAATTCCTCAAGTCGTTCAAAAAAGTGTCAAGAAAATTACACAAATTTGAATGAAAGAGAAGACACCACCACGACCAGATTGTGCAAAAGTTTTTTTTAGATTGTTGTTTTAGTTGATATAGTCTGTTCTTAATTTTCAAGGTACAACAACAAAAACCAACACCTTGTTGCCTTCTGTGACATTAAAGTGGAATCCATGAAAAATATCGGCATCAACGATATTTCTTTTAAGTTTTATCATACCCTTCCTTCTTTTTCAAAGTGGTGTCCTGTAGAAGATTATAATTTCTCCATGATCTATTCTGAAGGTACTTGAAACATTTTAATCTCTTTTTGAGAAAGAGACACTCTCTAAACAAATTTCTGAATGCATGCTGCCCCCCCTCCTTATTTTTTTTACGCATTACTCAGGCCAAATGAATAGCTTTTTGTACACACACGCACACACATTTTTGATTGTCTCTTTATAAATGTATTTTTGTTGATTCTACAATAATTTCTTTGAGCGAGTCATTTCATTAGACCCCAAACACGCACGTACATATTTGATTTTGATTGAATTGATCAGAAGAGGAGGAGGTCAACAAAAATAAGCTAGTTTCAAATCTATCTCTGTATAACTTTTGACCTCAACTGCTACTTTTCAAAGCCTTTACTTTAATCCCAAGTTTGTGTAAGGATTTTTTGTCTTTATTTACTACGAGCTCAAGAATTTTACTAACCTGGAAGTTTGGAGTGAGCTAGGGTTTGGAGATTTGAATCTTTAGGATTCTAGTTATGATAAATCATCATTTTGATTTATTTATTTAGCAGAGAGGATGATTATGTGTGCGTATTCGTATACTAATTAAGTGATAGGGAGACGTCGCAGTATTACACAAATTGTCAAGGTTGAGTTCCAATTGATAAATGCTATTAACCTTTTTTTGTGTTTAATATGACATCTATATAATCTACTTTATTATAATTTTTTTACAGATGGATTTCAAAAATATCCTAGAAGGAACACGACCCTTTTTTCAAGGACTACCCTCAACATCACCGACAGCTCAGTTACTACCCTCACAGGTATAGGTCCTAAACCATTCACGAAGACAAAAAAAAGTATTTTTGGTTTAACCTGAAAAAGACAACTTAAGGGTAACAAGAGGAAGAAGAAGGAGAGTAAAGGAAATCATGTGTATACTTGTATATATACGTGTACGTACAGTCAACTGTGCCATAGCAAATATGCTCTTGTTCTTTTTTCTGCTTTCCTTCTTCTCTCTCCTAGTTCTTGTCGTGGCTCCTCTCTGCTTTTTGAAGTTGCAGTCTTCAGAGAACCTCAACATCAATATGTTCTCTCTCTCTCTTCTCTGTTTATGGTAGTCATGTTTCGTAAATACTTGGTTGAACTAAATAGAATATACCTTCCTCCCTACTACTACTACTCAGGGTTACAGTTCTTGACTATTTCTGCTCCTCTCTTCCACACACACACACATATATGTATAATACTATAACAGAAGAGTCGTGCATATAGAGAACAAGCTATAAGTGTGCGTGTGTTTGTATGTCATATAACGTAAATCACACACACACACAAACTTAGGTGATGCTTCCAAATGGGCCGTGTAATACTATTCTTGTATCTTCTGTATATTTTAATGTACTCTGACACAAGTATTGTGGACGGTGACTGACTGTACATGTCAGCGCAAACTATTAACCATTGATGATGATAGGATAATTATGCAGACACGAATGATATGATAACGATATTTTTGAACGATTCATTCAAATTGTAATCAAATCTAGACGATAGAATATATTTGTTCATTTTTTTTCACTTCCCGTTTGATGGATATACTTACTACTTATATGCGTATGTACATCCTACAAAAATCTTTACCCTTACTTTATTTGGGAGATGGTTGGCCCTTCTCTCTCCTCTCTCATCTTCATTTTTCCACGTGGTAGAACTGGTACAAGTATCATAATATCCTGTGTTTCCATGAACTCTAAACCCTTTTTTTCTCCTCTGTAGTATTTTTGTATTAATCTTTGATTTGCTGACGAATTCCTTGTGCAAGTGTATCAAGTTTGATAAAACTAGCAGGATGACAGTGCCATCAGGGAATCGTACTTTCCTGAAGTATGATTAGTGATGATAATACGTATTATTTCAATTTAAATGTTGGATAGAATTGTTGGAGGTTTTAGTACATACCTACTCAAAGTTACATTGTTGTGTACCTACAGCTCATACACAACATATATCAGGAAGGCTCAAGTACTTTCTTCTTCGAGTACTTTTATTATTTGTTTTAACAAAGAGAAAATGTCGATATGGATGTGGACACGTAGATAACGTTTAATACAACATAAATAATATACTCAACACTCAATTGACAGGGGTTTTAAGATTCATTGGGATGTATACTCTCTCATAATATTATTGCACATTTACTTACGTACTGTATACAACACACACACACGCTATACCACACATCTTCATGTTGTTCTATGTATAGAGACACGTAGAAAGGTACGTATATCTAGTTGGTAGTAAATCCTGTACATTACACTGATTGCAGTATGGATGTAGGACATGGAATTACTTCAGGCAAACGCCCAAAAACCCGATAAACATATATTCCTTCATGCATATATACATGCTATTTGCGGCTCAGTAGTGACCTTCAAAGGTTTACTGAACTTCAGTGTTAAATGCAAAACGTCAAAACCATTCAAAATGTGCGTAAAAGACAATCATATATTTTGACTTCAAAATTAGATATACTTCTTTTGTTTTACTTGTGAAGAATCTTTTCACATTATTTCACATATGGTGGTCAAAAATAAAAGATTATCGACTTTGTTCCATGTGAGGCGTTCGTCTACAATATGATGTGTATAGTAGCTACATGTGCTGTGTAGTACTACATTTTGGACTTTTTCTTCAATTTTTTCCCAATTTTCTTGTTATATACTATATTTTATCTTACCCTTGATACCTAGATGTGGTCTATACATGATCAGTTATTAGAGTGTACATAAATAGGTAACATTACGTTATGGTAGAATATTTATATCTCGGACAATGATACAATGGGAAATTAATAATAACGCTTTCGAAATTGATCAAATTTTAATATTTTTTTAAACGAATAATTTCAGATCTTACAGCCCATGAAAGATGGTGGGCCCCTGAGAAAATTTGAAGAAGGACTAGGAGCAACACTAAGTCAGATGTACTCGTCGAATACATCAGCTCCTCAGTCTGCAACGCCATCCTCATCGTGTTCTCCAAATGGAGTGGTTGGTAGTAAAGGGGTGTCAAGTTCGCGATCTAATAGTGCCCAATCACTCACAACTCATCATCAAGTTCAGAATGCTACTGGAACTTCAAATACTCCCGTTTTTAATATGGTAGTGAGAAGAGAGTCTCCGCTTGATCTCTCAGTTAAAACAGTAAGACAGTCAGCAGATTCCTCGACAAGTTCTATGGCTGTGATTGATAGTGGAAATAGTATAGCTAACAGGTCACTATCTAGTAGTGGAGCTTCTACACCTATTAATACTACAAATAATAATAATAGTACTAATAACACTAACATGAGTAGTGTGATTGCTGCTGCGGCGAATTCAACTACAAATTTACTAAAGGATCATCACAATCATCAAGGTCATGGATCTTCCTCCTCCTCTTCTTCACATCATACAGAAAGATCAAAATCAAAGAAAAATTCGACCCCCAATAATACAAACTTACCTAATAGTACTCCACCTGAACAAAATTTGAATTTGACTTCACCTCATCATTTATTCGGTCATCCACCCACAACACCACATAATTTTCACAATATAAATTCAGTTCCAAGACCTGGAGTTGTTCATCCTTACAACACCACTGCTGCTGCTACACAACCCTCCAGTGCTGGTGGTAGTGGATCAAATATTGAAGTTCAAAATCATCACCATCTTCACCATTCTCAACACCAGCTTCACCATTCTCAACAACAACAACAGTCTCAACAACAGAGACCAGGCTCTGTTATCCCTCCATACAACCCACCGCCACCAGCAGGACTTTCTCCTTACCATCAGTATCAAACACAAAGTCATCATCCCGCTTATCATCATGTAGCCTACTCTCAGTATCATCCACATTTTCCAGCCCAATCAACTAATAATCATACAGGAGGAGGAGGAACACAACAACAACAACATCTTGGTTATTATCCTCCATATGGACATCATACACCTGTCTCTCTTTCCTCAGCTCCTCCACAAGTACAAAGTAGTGGGGGTGGGAACAACAATAGTAGTAGTAGTAGCAGTACACAAAATAGAGATTCTACTTCCTCTGCTAGAAGCTCTGCAAGTCAAAATCCGCCCCAACCCCATTCCCAAGTTCCTCCGCCTGCTGCTGGAGCAACAGGAGGAGGAGGAATTAATTATCCTGGAAAATCCACCGTTGCACATTCACCCCTTGCAGGACCTCAACACTACCATCAAATTCCACAGTCGGCCTACTATCCTCAACACGGGCCACACAACCCATACTATTCTAATACTACAACGAGTAGACCGCCACAAGAAGCTACAAGTATCCAGCATCAGTACCCTGGACAACAACAACAGCAACACGGTTATAGTCAAAATTATAATCATTACCAGACTGCCCAAAGTCAGTTACCATCCTTTGGAAATTACCATTATCCTCATTCACTGCATCATCAACAACAGCAGCAACAACCAGCTCCACCACATATATTATCGGCGAGTTCAGTAGCCCCTCCAAATCCAGGAGTATTAAATAGTCAACAACAACAAAATTCTTCCCTCATCAAACAGCAACAGCAACAATCGAATCCTAATTTTCCACCTAACCTTGTAGGTCGTGGTGGTAGTAATAGCAGTAGTGTAAATGTGCCGAGGCCACTTCCTACAGCCGTACCAAATCATTCAATGCCTATTTATCAATCTTCTTCGTCTAATAATAATATAAATCCCAATAGTTCATCCATTTCATTGAAAACAAATCCGCAACAAGTTCCGCATAATCTTATATCAACAGTTCCTCCATCAAATTCTCTTGTAGTCCCAAATGGTAGAACTAATACAAAACAAGGTCACTCGCGTGGCTCACCAAGAGAAGGAAAGACTTCATCAAGAAAAAATCTCCTGAGTTTACTCCGAAATTCTTGTGAGACGAGAATACATGAGAAGCAGGAGAAGGAAAAATTTCAGTTTAATCATCAAACATGGAATTTTCACGGAAGAAAGTTTAATACAGTTTTACCACCATTAGGAAATAGTAATAATATTAGTAGTGCAGCTCCAAATGGTAGCAATTCTTCCAATGGAAGTGAAAGTAACTTATTAATCGGAATCACGTCTACTACTCCTAATTCGGTACCGATCATGGGAACTAGTGTTAAACAACAGATCAGTGTTCATCCACAACAACAACAACCAACTAGTCTTCAATTAAAATCCGAAAGAGATTCGCAAGCCCTATTTACTGACAATGGGATACAAAGTTACAATTCTTTAACGACATTAAATCGTATTCGAACAAAAGCAGAAAAAAAGCAATTATTTCCCAACCTTATTAGTCAAATTGAACAGGAGAATTCCAGTCGGGCGTCGTTAGCTGGAGGATTTGGAGAGTCTGAAAATAATCATGTTAGTAATAAAAGTAGCAAAGGTGGCAAAGGAGCGAAGCCTGCTACATCAGTTTTTGACTTTCAAGATGATGAAGATGATGATGGTAGTGTTGTAAAGACTAATTCAGCTGTCAAGACAATGAAAAAATCACCTGTCAAAAATAGTCGAGGGCTGAAAAAAGACTCATCATCGTCCCTACCTGTTCCACCCAAAGCAATTTCAACGACAATGGCAACGACGACGACAACAACAAATTCATCTTTTTATACTAAACAACTAGAGCAGCAACAGTCAGGATTATGTCCGACAAACCGTGTTGAAATTAATGGGAAAGATGTATTAGTAGACACATCAACAACAACCCCAGTAGTTCCAACAACGTCAGATAATATTGATAGTTTCTGGGAAGCTTGTGATTCTTTCTTGATGGATCTGGCTAGCAATCCAACTACAATCAAATCGAGACGAGGTGGACTATGGCAAAAACTCAAATCTAAAAGTAAAACAAATACGACAAATCCAAAAATACCAAAAGTTTCTGTTCATCAATCTAAAGGGAAAAGGGCAATTAAGAATTCCAGTGAAGAAGATTCAGATTTCAAAGTTGACGAGAGTAGTAGTGTCAAATCTGAAGAAGTTGAAGAAGAAGAAGAGTCTACTGTTGATTCTAGTGCTGAAGATGAGGAAGACAATTCTGATTTGGAAGATGGTGGAGAAAATTCATCAAATATTTCAGCAGAAACTAAATCAAAGTCTGACGAGGTGGTTGCACCCTCCTCTAGATCTAGAAAACGAAAACAACCAGCACAAAATAATAGTCGTAAATCATCCAGTCCAGCTAGTAGTAGCTGTATTAGAAATAAAAGAAGAAAGTCATCCAATAATAATAATAATAATGATACCAAGAATGAAAATGTAATTTTAAGTAGTAAAACTCGAGGTAGGACTAGTACGACTTCTCATAACAAAGCAACACCCGATCTTAATAGTGACGGACCTCGGAGGAGGAGTAAACGAAAATTAAGCAGTGGTGGTTTAGGGATGGATCGGTCAACAGCAATGAGTGAAGAGGATGCAACAAGTCGAACAAGTATTGGAAGTGAAAGTGAGAATTCAGAAGAAGATTCAGAGAGTAGTTCACAAAGTTTTTCTGTCGGTTCCTTTGACTCTGACTCTGAGAATTCAGATGATAGTTCCAGTGGTGATGAACACAGTGACAATTCTGATTCCTCTGACTCGGATGATTTTGATATGGACTCGAATAGCGCCTCCTCCGACAATTTAAGAAAAAGTAAAAGAAACAAAAGTCTGACAGCCAGTCCCAACACCAAATCATCCAAGGACAAGAAAAAGAAGTTAAGAAATTCGACAAAATCTCTTTCCATCTCACTTCGACGACGAAAATCAAATCGATCCTCATCTAAAAAGAATAAAAAGTATTCTTCAAAGAACAAGAGGAAGACTAGGAAGGGTCAAAGAGAGAGTAAGGATGACAGAGGTAGACAAAACACTGCGAAAATTCAAAGCCTTCGTCGAAAGTTGAGACCGAAAAGAAACTGTGCTCCTATTGCTGGCAAAGGAAGACTCAGAGATATTTCTGGAGAAAGTGGGGAAGAGGGTCAACAGGAAGGATCTAGTGGAGAAGAATGGATAATGCGTGGAGAGTTAGGCAAGAAGAAACGTCGAGTAATATTTGGAGATGGATCAGACTTTCGACGGCCGGGCTGGGAAGAAGAATTAATTGACTTTAAGAAGAAATTGCGAATGCCTTCAAAATTAATACGAGTTGCCAAACCGTCCTCACTCTCCGCTTCAACCTCTGTTGTTGGTGGAAATTCTTCCAGTTCTAGTGTCACCAAAGATTTTGAGGATACGTCAACTGTAGATCATGACTCAAGAGTTAAAGATAAAGACCATGAGGCTCAATCGACAGAGAAGGACACTGGAAAGAAGACTAAGGGTCGCCAGTCAAAGAGCTCACCTAGCAAAGTGGAATCAAAATCACAACCAGTCACTCGTAACACTACCACTACTACTATTACACCACCTAATAGTAACAATAAAAGCCCAGGTCCGAAAACTAAGGGTAAAACTTCAAAACAACAACAAAACAAGTCAGCCTCTAAGGAAGTTGAGGAGAAAATTGAGAAAGGTGCCAAAAATTTAAAAGAAAAACAAGTAGAGGCAGTGGAAGTAGCCGTACCCACAACTAAAAGTCCGACCAAAAGCCCAAACAAGAAGGATAAAAATACAAGCAAGAAAACCTCACCCGAAAAAGTCGCCAACAACAAGACAACTGTCACTCCTGTCGTACTAATTGAAGATATCAACAAGAAGGATGAGAATAAGTATACCAAATTGACAAAAGAAAAAGAAGCACAAATGTTACCAACACCAGGAGCAGCCGGGAATAAATTTAATAAGAAAATGTCCATCAAGTCAGTGTTTGGAGTTGACTTGCCCTCTACACCTCCCATCACCACCATCACCACGAAGAGAGGAACTCGAAGGAATAAATTCAAAAGTGGGTAACTTTCACTTTAAACAAAATAATATTTACTAAAGTAGAGTGCTTCTTTAGAGTGCGTAAAGTAAATTTGTTCCAAAAAATATTTATTAAAGACCTGATCTTATACATAGGTGGCTTTGACTACATAAGAAAAAAGAAACGGGTTACTTCCACTCCTGATGGATCTATAGCCCCACTGCCGCCAAAGAGAATAAAGGTGATTAACGGGAAAAATTCTTTACTCTAATATTGCGTAATGAAAGTAATCCAAAATTATTTTAATTTTTTTTTTTTGAAAAAAATGTTACAGACTAATGTAGAGAAAACTTTGAAAGAGGAAGATGTTCAAGCAGAGATGAGAGGCTGGGTTTTGAATAAAGGACTGGGTGAGACAATTCTCCACCGAGCAGCTCGTTTGGGCTATCCTGACGTTGCGTCATATTGTCTTGAACATGACATGTGTTCTCCTAACTGTAAGGACAATGCTGGGTATTCGCCACTCCATGAGACTTGTATTAAAGGAAATCTTGAAGTAGCAAAAGTATTACTCGCCTACGGAGCCAATCCTTCTCAGACATCTCCTGGAGGCATCAGGTTAGTAGTATTCGTGAATCATTCAAAACATGGTTTAATTATAAGCAAAAGCCTTGTTTTTTAGCATTTCTTTAGAAGGATTGTAAAATATCCATAATTCTTTTTTTTGTACATTTATAGGCCTTTACACGAAGGTATGTGATTTTATTCTTCAAATGTATACAATCTTTATATTGGAGTAAAAAAGTTGAATGGGGGTAAACGCATTAATCTAAATGTAGTTCAGTTTTCGCAAACAATTTAAAGTCTACATGAAAGCAAATATTGTTTTTTATTTACAGCGTGCGAAAATGGACATATAGAACTTGTCCGACTATTGGTAAGTAAAGATATTATATATTTTAAGAATTGCAAGTAGTCCTTGTCCGTCTGTAATTATTGAAGTTACTGTTGATATTCTGTATTACCTAAAACTTACAAATATTATGTAATGTGTCATGATTCTTTCTGTATCAACGTCAAATAATTTTTTTTCCACGTTTAGATTTCATATGGAGCAGATCCTTTATTGGCTACTTATGCTGGACAGAGTCCGATCGAGCTAGCAGAACCATTTCAACATGTCAAAACCTTTTTAGAGGAACATATCAAGGATTTGCAAGGGATACAAGAGACACCTTGGGTTTTTAGGGGATCTGGCTCATGGGCTGAACTTCCTTATGACAATGGGTTTGACTTGACTGGTGAAGTTCCCTCTCCAGAAAGTGTGGACAATGACACTGAAGGTTTTGAATTTGAAGCCAGTGAAAATACTCTTCCTCCGCTTTATCGTCTCAAGGTAGACTTTAGTCATACATATTAGAGTTTATTTGAAATAACAAATTTCACTAATATGACGCTGAAGATTTTGTCCAGTCAGAATCCTAACTTTTGACTTATTGTTAAATCTTGATAGGGTGAGGTGTCTTTTTATGTCCTCCTTCAAGACCTTCTCAACTATATTGGTCAAACAAAAGACAGATTTCTCAAGAATAATCCAGGTAATATTTCGCATTTAATTATTGTTATTTAAATTTTCAGCCGAATCTGTGAGAACTTTGGTAGTCATAATATTATTTAATTTTGTACACAATTTCAGCTGACATTGTTGAACTAAATTCAAATGACTTCCTGGAACAAGCTCATTGTTGCCATTTATTGGGAGAAAAGTTCAATTTGAATTCTTCCTCTGATCTCCTCACTTTAATTAAGTACAACTCCAATATCAAGAAAATGTTAGATATTAGAAGTTCCTTCATCAGCTGAGGTAATTTTTAACTTGAAACGTTTTAATGTCAACAACTCTTTCAAAACAGGCTGTATATATGTAAAATTTTGAAAACCACAGATTTGATGGAGCGACCTTGACCCTCTACATCGTGACTGATGGATTTTTTAGACGGAAATGTCCCATGAACAGGGATATTTTGTAGTTTATGCTGATGTGCATTGCTGAATGAAGTGCGTCAACCGAAGCTGTTTAAATGTACTTCACAACAACAATTTATTTTGTATCGAATGTAAAGTACATTTTAAAATGTTTGGCCCTATTACGTAAAGCCAATAATAATAATAACCTAAATCATAATAATTATTATGCTTAACGCAAAATACACATTAGTAATTTATTATTATTATATTATTAAGGAGGGAAAAATCAAAGAAAGATCGACTTTTTTTTATTCTAGCTATATATAGCCGAATTTATATAATAGTTTTTAATAATTAGCAAATAGTCCAAAAGAATGCACCATAATAACATGATAAAGGTATTTTAAAAGTTACTTAATAAAATTAATTCTATAAGTAAATAGTCTACTCATACTCGACCTTTCCTCTTTAGTATATCTTCATATGCAGAATGAAGAATGACATTGGTCAATTTTAAAGAATTTGTACATACTTGTAAAATGTTTACTTATTTTCTCTATAGATAAATCCTAAAAGTATAATAATTACATAGAAAACACATAAAAATTAGTAGTCATTTTTATATAAACATGATTATTATAGTTAGTTTTAATTACAGTAATTATTTAAGGTAAACCTCGGTTGTTTGACTATCCAGTAAGTTAAATTCACATTTTTATTCGCAAAGTGAATCAAGTTCATCTTAACTATAACTTCTGTAATTTACAGAACGTTGACGGTAACGTTCTGCCTGTAAATGTTATTACTATAACGTATTGTTTAAATTATATTGAAATATATTTTTAGTTTTTTAGAGCAGCGGTGATAAGGGCAGAAACTTTGTTTTGTACATGACTGTCTCTTAAGTGAAAAATATTGTGTGTTAGGGTATTGACTACATCACACCGTCGCCTTTCATTTCGTTCATTTGATAATCAGCCAGTTATATTTGTTATTCATGTTATTATTATTATTACTAGTGTAGCAAAATTAGTTGATACTCCAGTTTTTAGTTGAGAATCTTGTGTGGCTGGAACGAATATTTTTGTGATTGCTGGAAAGGGAAAAAGAGATGAATCGTTTCAATAAGTTCTAGTGAGGTTATGTTCTCATGATGGTGAGGATGGCACGAGATACGATAATTTCCAAAATATTGGGTATTCATACTGTTAACACTTGTGTTAAAGAGAGAAGAACCATCCATCATGACGAAGTACAGCCACATGCTTATTGTTACTTTCTCTAGTGTGGGGATTTGGAGAGCCCTATTATAACGGATAGCTGCAATATTTGTGGTATTTATAAAAAGAAATGTTCGAGTACATGGATGCAGAGCGCATCGTGCATTTACTGTGAATACTACAACTGAGTTTATCTTATTTTACCAATGATTTTTATGTTTAACCAAAATTACATCATGTTGATAATAAATATTTTGATGACCGAATTCTCCGGAGAAGAAGAATGTGTCTGAATTTTTACTGCTGTGTCCACCAACTAATATGATATTAGGACCATTAACAGAATAAAGCTTCTCTTTGGGGTAAAATTCCAGATCTTTTTAAATTGCAGGTCTTTAACACATTATGCTTTCACTTATCGATTTTTATTATTAGATGAAAATCAATAAAACTTTTTTCTTGTGTTAGGGCGTTTATGCTCTTTGCAAAGACAATTTGATGGTCCATTACTTTATATCTCTGTGAAATCGGCTTCGGCAAAATGAGTCACTTAAAGACTACTTGGTACGATAAATATTTCTGAGAAAATAGAGTGAATTTCGTGGTAAATCATGATCTTGTCTGTACACTTTTTTGCCAAAAACAATTCCCTTTGTATAAATAGCTGTAATTGGGTTTTCTTCTACTTGTCAGTTTACCTGTCTACTGAATCAGTAATATTACTGATTATTCCCTTTCATTCCAAAATTAACACTCTTACCTTAGGAGTGACTGCCTAAACTATTATGCAGATCAGGAAGAAAGCGTTTAGAAAAATTTGGCATTGTTATTATCGGTCCACACACGCACCTTTCACCATGCAATTTCTGCACACACCCACAACACGGCAACAAAAAATGGGAGTCATGAAGGATAAGTGTCCAAGGTGTAATGTAGCTATTAATAACTTTGGACTTATTAATTCTCACGAGATTATGTTCTTGAATACTTAATTCCTGTTGATCCTCTCCCGTAAGTGCCTCATGTATAGATACAATCATATTATGAGTATTGTAAGACAATATGCAGGGAGAAGGTTAAAAGTTTGTTTGCATGAGAAATTCTAATGGTAATCAATCAATGCCGAGTCCTCATACAAAATATGAACTTGAAAAAGAAAAGGGTGTCAGACCGGAGACCCTCTGGATTGCACCATTCACAAGTAATGTTGTATCAACGTACTTACACAAAGAGAGATGCATGCTGATATTTAGAGAGAGAGTCATGCAATAAATTCATCATATTATTATAATTCAAAACCCTTCAGCCACTCCGTCGAAGGTCAAGAATAGCCCAATTTTTGACCAATTGTAACGTCACACCCATGTACATTACTTGTATACATAAATAATGTGTAAAATGTACATAAATACATAAGTACAATGTGCTCATTCTTGTTATTCCCCCATGCTACGATCCCTCACATCCTTCCATTCATTACGCTACAAATTAAAAGGCGATTATTACTGAATTATTGAAGAGAGTCGGTTTAAACAAAATGTGACCATTCTTAAAAGTTGTGTCAAGTCAAGTGTAGTTAGCGAGAGTGAGTAGGGACAAAAAGGTTGTCCATTAAATTTCGCCATAGCCTGACCATCATGGGTAGTCTATGTATTACATAGTTAAACTATGTACCTTGTAATGGGAGACCTGGAGAAGGTAAGCAAAATAAATGACAGGTAGATAAGGCATCGAGGACAGAAAGAGAGAGAGAGAGAGAGAAAATGGGGCTAGGTGAACAAATAATTTTTCAAGAAATTACTGTGTCATACATACCTATAGATTATAGGTAAATTGTGAATGTGTGATCCACATGGAACATAAACTCTACTTTTGTCCTAGATATTTATATAGACAGATTTACACGTATGTACTTCGTATACATATAGGTGATTATAAGGTGGTATACTAGAAGTATTTTGCTACTCCTCCTAAACTGTCTGCCAGGCTAAAGTAGAATTCTCTCCGACAAGTGGAATTGTGTAGACGAATGGAAAACCAGTGAGAGTACAGGAGGGAATAGAGGAAGACCCACACTTAATCAACCCAAAAGACAGACATTCCCCCTTAAATTACTATTTCTGTTGTTGTTTTTGTTGTGTGTACGTATACTTACACACACAACACTGGATATATTTCGTTTACTCCTTCTCATGTTGCTCAACAAACTGGTGACATGATTTTTTAATAATGCACACTACCTACTAAAATTAATGCAGATGCATCCTAATGTGCAAACGTTTTTGGATCAAGAACAATTTTTTTGTTTTATACTAAATAGTGTACTCTTTCACCTACTTACTGGTTCGTATTACCCTAAGCATGTATATGTTATATATACATTGCTCTAATTAATGTCCCAAATCACAACCAATTTTTATTCTTCTAAAACTAACCTGAGTCATGTTTATAATATCAAATTGGGAGCTACAAGCAAAACAATTACGGTATAACATCCTATATCATAGGGATCGGTTGCCTCATGACAAATTTTTTCAAACAATCTCACGGCATAGTTTACTTAATACCGACAGTAGTTTGCAATCATATTTTTCTATTGTGCAGTCTATTGTAACTATGCATAGGCAAGAGTAGGTATATACTTCTAATTTTCCATAAAGTACACAACACATGTATTACATGATGACCATGGACAATGATCATAAAAAATCTACCTATAATCTACGGACACATTTGTGTGTGTGTACTCACTCCGTTTGGTATTGTATTTTTAAATGTATTGTACTCAGAGTGTGTGTGTGTAGTTTTTGGATCAGCTTTACTGTGTGCGGTTAAAGTTAATGTTTGTTGAGCAAGCCAGCACTAAATCATCTGACTAGACTGTGACACGCAAGAAGAAGGAGAGAAAGCAGAGTGTAGGATTATCCCGTACAGGATCAACCAACCAACGAACGAACCAGCCCAGCCAAGAGAGAAAGGTAGAGAAAGGTAGAGGAGGGGAAAGTAAATCGCTTTCGGTACATTCCCTCTTAATACTTTCCTGCCACATTAAAGACGAAGAGGACAGTTGATAGAGGATTGGCGTGAGGGGGAAAGAACACAAGAAATTATACAGGAGAATGAATGGAATCCACAATTCACTGCCATAAAGGTATACTCCACGTTATATCCCTACAGTCTAACATATGTACGCAATGATGGGGAATGGAGTGTAAATTGTGTGTGTGTGGAGAATTATTATTTCATACCAAAAAGCTGTACTGTACTGTGTGTGTGAGTGGTTGCTACGTACATATGACACTTTCCGATGAAATGTGTATACAAGGACCTACCTACACACATCATACAAAACGACATGTAGGGAGAAGGAGAGAGAGTGTACAGGGTCAGAGAGTGAGGTCCATATAGTAGTAAATTCTCATTTCCTATTCAGGTGAAAGACGTAAGCAAATATGGGCTTTCTTTGGTTCGCATGCAACAAAATTTGAGAGTTGCTGGGCAACCCTCGACTCACAACATTGGCAAAATTGGGGAAACCGATAGGAAAAGGAAGGACGATCGACTCAAGTCAATTCTTTCTTTCTAAAGGGTTGTGTCGTGTGTGTGTGTGTCGACAGCTAAAAAAAGGAGTCAGAGACAGGGAGAGGTGCCATATTATTATTTCTCATTTTCTTCGCAGTTCATACCCTTTCTCTCTCCCTCTCAAAACTGTCCACTCATCTTCACACACCGAGAGAAGGGAACGGAGTCTTTAATTGTGTGCTTCATTTGGGATTGTTCACAATTGTTGGAGGCGGATATTATTAATTTTTTATACTTACTCCTTAAATATCCAATCCATCTTTCTTTCTTTCTTCAAAAAAATTTTTTTATTGGAAGGTCAGTGCTCAACGTTAGAAAACGTCGAAAGGAAGCACTCCATGTTAATTTTTATTGAATTAGTTTTTGTGCTACGAAAATAGCCCCTGTGAACTTTTTAATCGGTTTATTCCTTGGATCTGAAAGGTACTACAATTACAGATTTTACATTTTACAAATCAAAATACATAAATACATTATGTAATATGCGGGAAGATGGAAAGATGAGTTATTGTTTGTCTACACATTCCATTCAAATGAGTTTCTTATTTTTTCCAACATCAATTTCTCTGCTCATCCAACAGATCTGGGAATAAGTAAGTTTTTTCTTAAATTATTTATTATTTTGACTCCATTTTTGTGTGCACTCCTTTTTTTGTTAGTCAACACTGCTGAGTCAGCAGTTAGTGGACGTAAATTAATAATGAGTTAAACATTCAAAATGAGTAATTTTCTACTTTCACATCCATGACCTATCCCTTCATTAATATTTCTTGTTGTTGTTGTACAATGAGAGGAAAGTTAAATTGATTTTCCTAAAGAAAGTTGTACGCACTGCACAACAACTTGTAATGCATTGCAGTTGTATAAATCCTATTTAATCTACTCTTTGTCGCCCCACGGAGTATCATGGCAGGTGTAATTTAAAATTGTATTGAGTATTTCTTCAGTGAATACTCTTTTCTCCTTTGTGTGTACAGAGTTAGGAGAAAATACAAAGGAGTACAGAAATATGAGTCGTATTTTAATAAACTAATTAATGTTGACTATCTCTTGAGATTCTAGGTTCAGGTAAAATTCTAGGTAGAATCCTAGGTTCAGAATTAAACGATTTTGGTGAAGGTGTGAGACATATGGGAATTAGGGAGAACATTCAGAGTTTAGTTTAGACACGGAAGCTTTCGTGCGTGTGAAACTGCAGACGATTAAAGCTGACAAAATTTACAGCCAAAAATACTCCCTACTCCTCCCCCTCTTTCACACTCCATCCTAATTTCTAGGTCAGTTTTTCCGAGAGAAAGTAAGGAAAGTTTTCCCTCGTCACATCATCATTGAACGAACATGTCCAGCGTGAATTCACACATTTCAAAAAGTTTCCTACTCGACTCTCTCATGCATTCTGGAAAATTATTTTATGAACAGTATTTTCTGTAGAATGTAGCAGAGGAACAGTTTTGTGTGTGGACATAATTTTGAACAGAAGTATGAATTGAAATTCTTTTTCTTCTTGTTGAAGATGATTTGAAAATAAAAATGAGAAAAGTTCCAAACACACACAATTTCAACTTTATCAAGAGTCTACTTTTTTTCCCTGGAAAAAATGATGACGCAAACTTTTTCCAGTTGTGGAATTTAGGTGAGAAGGGAAGGGAAAGGATCAATGACTATCAGAAAATGAGCCATCACAAATACAAGTTTTGAAGGTCAGACTCCCGATTGTACGTACATGTGTGGTGGTGTACTGGACTGTAGGTAGGGTTGGTTTTTCAAAGGAGGAAAAGATCTATAATTTTAATTATCTATTTAAGTTTTCAAGTACGACATTACCATAACCCGTACAATTTCGAAGTGAACTGAATAATGGCCACCCACTGAACCACCAACTGTCCCAAGTGTAGCCTCCACCAAGAGAAAGTAGAAAGAAAGTCTCTCTCTCTTCTTTAACATCCACCTCACTTAATAAAAAAGAATTTTTTTCCCATGGCTGGTCGAGTTACACAAAAGAAATCGATAATTCATATTTTCTCAAAAACTATACATTATACTGTTTGGGTTCTCATATCTCACAGTCCCTCCCCATGGATTTCCATACGAATTGTCCAAACATGAAATATGAAAGGAGGAAATGTGAAACAAAGTGACCTCCCCCCATCCCACTCTTTATGTAGTAGTTGAACCGTTTTGTATTGATACTTTATTTTTATGGAATATGACTATCCCAACGTTTCAACACACATTCTTTCTGTTTCTGTACTAAATTACACAGCAGCACAATTCAAGTCTCCACCACAAACTTGTATTTCACTATAATTGTACCACTTGCTTTATTTTTAGAGTAAAATACCAGACAGAAATTTAGGAAATTTAACTAACCACATTTTTTATTAATGAATAGCCGATCATCCTCAAAAACCATGGAGCGCTATGTAAGTACATTTTAACTAGGCACAGTTTTATATGAATAGCTTTTAGTTTTATTGTAATTTAATCAAATGTTATGCTTCTTGGCAGGAACGGCTCAGTAAAATTGGTAAGATTTTAACTTTGCTATGCTATTTAGTTGAGTTCCTCTTTGACAATATTAACTAAAGTAGTGATGAACTATTACATTAATGTGGATTGTTCTGATGTCGTTTTAAAGGTGAAGGGTCCTACGGAGTTGTTTTCAAATGCAGAAATCGGGAGACGGGTGAGAACTTTCTCCCTTCTATTAATGTGAACTTTGTGGAATTTTCATGTCGTGGATTTATAGCAGTCCTGATGAATTGTAACTGACATTTTAATTGACAGGTCAACTGGTTGCTATAAAGAAATTTGTAGAATCAGAAGAAGACCCACTCATCCGAAAGATTGCCATGAGGGAGATAAGAATGTTGAAAAATTTGTGAGTTTCTTTCTTAAATCCATTTCTGAATGAATTGAAAAGTTGGGTAAATTGACCTTTTCTTCTTGTAGAAAACATCCAAACTTAATAAATTTGATGGAAGTATTTCGAAGAAAGAAAAGATTACACCTGGTGTTTGAGTATTGTGACCACACTGTTTTGAACGAATTAGAAAAATATCCAAAGGGAGTTCCTGAGCTTCTTACTAAACGTATTGTATGGCAAACCATTCAAGGTAATTTTCATTTGTTTTCCAAGGTAACTTTCACTTCTCAATCCCTGCAAATCCTTCTGTGATCAACGTCATAGTGAATACTTTCTCTCCAATTTTTTTAGCTTTGTCCTACTGTCATCAACACAATTGTATTCAGTAAGCCATACTTTCAATCATTCCACATTATAGATTATCATCCTTAATGTCACCTTTTGGATTTCCAGTCATGGAATGTAGTCCAATTTTGTCAAACATTGTCCAGGACAAATGAAACTAATGAGAAATGTCGGCTTTCTCAGTTGATGCTAGAATAAATTGGAACCAGTACAATAGAGATCATCACACAATAAAAATGGTTTTTCAATCGATTCTGTTCAAATACTCAATTATTGACCAAGAATGTGTTTTCCGAGACTGACATGACATGCAGATCACAGTATTTCATTATACCCCCAACACAAAATCACATCTAAGTTGACCTTTGAACATCATTATAATTGTTTGGCTTCCATTCTTCATACTATGCACACAATTTCCAATTTATGAACATTATTGTTTACCCTCATTCCTTTGATCTAACAAACATACACCCAAAATCCTGGAAATCAAAGAGGTGACTCAAAGGACCCTCTTTCTCTACTAAGAAACTTGGATAATATTGATGATTATTTATAATTTTGTTCTTTACAGTCGTGATGTTAAGGTATGAATGATTTCCCATGCTAAACTCCTTATATTTGGTTATCGCTAGCTCGCGTGCCCCTTGACCGATTGAGGTCAAGGGACACGCGAGCTAGGTATAAAGAGTTTAGCATGGAAAATAATTTTATTTGTACCTTAAGCCAGAGAATATCCTGCTAACAAAGGAGTTGGTGGTGAAGGTGAGGATTGAATTTATCGAAATATCAAAATATAGTAAAATGTTGAAAAAATGACACTAAATTTTGATTTGTTTCTGTTTTCCTCCTACTTGACTTCCCTCAACCAACAATTAATAGCGTAAGTCATTTTCCTTTCCATTAGAGATACTTTATTATCTTGTAATTTATCAAATAATGTTATAATCACTCAAATTGTGATTACAGTGTGCGACTTTGGATTTGCTCGTATTTTAAGCCCTGGAGAGAATTACACTGATTATGTAGCTACACGGTGGTACCGAGCACCGGAATTACTCGTTGGCGTAAGCCCCCTCCTCCTATTTCATAAATTAATTGAAAATATCCAGTGGAGAATATTCTCAGTTTTTTTCTCGATTCCCTGCTTTCACTTCGTTTTCTCCACCTTCTCATCTCTTTTCCTTGTTTACAGGACACACAGTACGGACCCCCAGTCGATGTTTGGGCTATAGGTCCGACAACTTACCCATCAAATCTTATTCATTAATTTAATATTCCACTAATTGTGCTTCCTTCCGTCTTGCAAAAAATGACTGGTCTTTTTTATCTTAGGTTGTGTTTTCGCTGAGTTAGTCAAGGGAGAAGCTTTATGGCCTGGAAAATCGGATGTGGATCAACTATACTTAATCCGGAAGACCCTGGGCGGTGAGTCATTCCACAATTTATTGTCCTTTAAAAGTTTTAAAATCTCTTGAAATTTGATAAGGTCACAAAATACGCAGTGTCCCTCCTCCTCTCACTAACCGATTAAACGTTAAAGGGAATAGGAGGAAGTAATGTAAATTCCGGAAAATACAATTTAAAAATGTGTACAATTTCCTTGTTATTGTTGTAGACATCATTCCACGTCACATGCAAATATTCAGAACAAATGAGTTTTTTGCGGGAGTGACCTTACCCATGCCTGATCAGAGGGAACCATTAGAGGTGAAGATGCCCAAGTCGATAGGGAGAGAAGCCATGGATTTTCTTTACAAATGCTTAGATAAGGATCCTTTGAAAAGGTGGACCTGTGAACAACTGAGTGAGTCTTTTAATTAAACACATTTAGAACCCATTTAGAATATTTTGTAACTTTTTATTTTTATTGACACAGTGAGACATCAGTACTTTAACGGTTTCTCCTTCCGACTTCCTTCGTCTGACCTGGAGGAGTTTGAAAAAATCCGACGGAACACTTTCAGTAATGGATCCACCCTTTTCCCACATCTCTCCTCAACGAATGTGATTGGAAGTCCTCCAGAGTACCCACCGACTACCCGCGGAGGTGGTGGGGTTGGTGTCGGGGGTGGTGGTGACCCAAAGAATTACCATCCTCCAAATAATCATCAGAATTCAACTAATTTTCGTGACAGCTTTGAACATTTACCCACTATATGACGAACTGAGAAGAACTTCAACGATGCAATTATGCCCAAAGGACCTCGTAGTAATCCTCGTCTAAATACCACAACAACAACCACAACCAACGGTCAAAATCCAAAATCCTCTCTCTTCTATTCTTTTCACTCACACAAATAAATCAACAACAAATTCATACAGGGATATTTTAACCAACCCAGAAAAAAACTATATTTAATATTTATGGCTTTATTACAGATATTTGTAATACGAATCGAATGTTTGGGAAACTGTAAGGACCTACCAACATACACTGTCAATATCCACACACAAATATTTTCTTGTGACTCCCGACAATCAAAAATTACCCAGTCTCCCAGTCTCAATTAACTTCTTTTCCGGCATGCAAACACGAATATTTTCTTCATGAGGTGAGTGTGTGTGTGGAAGAGTCTAATGTGTGTGTGTGTGTAGAACAACAAGTCCAACGTTAACTAGGTCATGCTGGGCATGAGAAGTAATAGTCTACTCTTTTATATGTGTGTATGCTAGAATTTATCTTTCATCATTTCACAACCTTCGTCTCTCTTTGGACAACTCCTGGGAGGAAAAGTGTCACAACTTTGGTCCAGGGACAAAATTTCCATGGAGAAAAGTTGACAGAGAGAAAGTAAAACAAAAAAAGTGAACTATGACTTCGACTACTTTCTCCCAAATTTTATTGCTTGTTTTTTTTTGGAGACGACGGATGTTGTCACCCCCGCCTTATGTGTGTGAAAGGTCATGGAGGAAATTATTTATTTTTGTAAATTTTGGGAGGACAAGAAAAAAAGTAGAGAGGATATTGACAGTGTAAATTCAAATTATTTTTTATCTTACTTACTTATGGTGCTGGTTATGTGAGTCAAATTACTAATGACCGCTTCGCTATCATAGCTATTTTCTCTCTGAGTATTATTATTCATACTATTTATCATTACTACTAACTAACTGAGAAAGAAGTAATTACTAACATTTCATCCTAGTATAACTATATGCCTATTATTTCCTAGTTTTATTCTGTGATCAATAAAAAAAACGAAACGACGGTCTTTATTTCTCCTTCTTTGCTACTCTCAACATTGCTTTCTTTTTTCTTTCTATATGCCGTACTTTTGAAAATAACATTATTTAACTATTTGCTATTGTAGCTGAGCTGTATACCAAAAAGTGCATTATTGGCATCATTCTTACTCTCTCACTTTCTCTCTCTCGATCTCTCTCTCTCTTTTATTTCCCAACAAAATGCAAACAAAAACTTTCATCTTTCTTACAACTGCTTCTAAATTTGAGAAACCACATTTTTTGCAAACTTTTACAATAACATACACACATTTTTAGAATTCTGTGAAACAGTACAATTTTTCGCAAGTTTTTTTCTCACCTGGTCATATTTCTTTTGAACACACATGCAAGCTGATTTTGCTCCAAATAAACATTTTTGTGAAACATTTAGAAGTTATTGTAGGGTATTAAGATTTCAGACTGAACTCCCCCCCCCCCTCATCCCAAAAAGTTGAAGTTCTTCTCAAACTGATAAAAATGATATAAAAGAAACAGGGAATACCTAATGTAAATGAGACGCCATTGTAAAAAAGAAGTACATAAATTTAAGAAATTAGATTTTTTTAACATTTATAAAAATAATCTGTAGGATCACTTCATAATTAATAAAATTAACCATGACACACAGACACAATCAATAAATTACCTAAAAGTACATCACATTGTGAGTAGGACAGAAAGGGAACAATATAAACACAAAATATACATGTGTACTATGTCTTTTGAAAATTTCTGACTCTAGCAATAAATAACACAAATACAACCAAATTGTACATAAAAATATTTACCTATTGCTCTCAAGTGAAAGTTACTGTGGAGTTTACACAATCAAAAAATTAAATCTTCACAGTGCTGACAAGTGTTTTGAACAGTGCACAGTTAGTCAAATGACACTAACCATTATTTTTGTAAATTATTTTTCGTTGACATCAACATTTTATGAATGATACGAATGAATGGAAGAATTGACAAGATTTTCATGAAAATATGACGAATAAAATAATAGATTACATTCAACTACACAACTTCCATAATTTTCTACAACTTTCACCAGACAAACTTTCACCAGACAAACTTTCACTGTACCCAAGGAACAAGCGGTTGCCCCGGGCAACGACCTTCAGAAAATGTTTACTTTCATTCAATGAAACAAACTAGCAATAAAATTGTTCAAAAAAAATTATTATTATGAATTGCATTCAAGGCCTCTGAAAAGGCTAAAGTATGAACAAAAATGTCGTAAATAATTAGAAAAATACTAACTATCCAAATTTCAAAATTATCAAGTATCAGGAAATTATTCAATTGCACAATTGCCCAATTCTTTTAGCAAGTTGAACAGAGCAATCAAAAGGTACGTTTATTTTAATTGATGCCTTAACCTGTGGACATGTAGTTAAAAATCTAAATGTCATACAATGTCCCCTTAATTTCCAGTTATTCAAATTTTAAGTTGTTTACCAAAAATCATTGACAAGGCTAACAAAAAATTAAATGACGGACCGTCGAATGGAGAGATTGTAGAGGAATAGTGAAAAACAAGTGAAGATCCTCAGTCCAAACAGACACAATTCCACAAGATCAGAGGAAAAGATGATTCCAGGTCAACCCCAAATGGGACCACAACAACAGCCACAACAACAACCACCAGGTTCCGAAATGTATCCTCCCGGGAGTCAATCCCAACCAAATTTTGCGAGAACAAGTCAAGGTCCCTCACCCGGTTCCCTTTTCCATTCGGACACATTCCTTCAACAACAACAAGGGATCCCGGGTCAACCCATGAATACTCAACAGTTGGTTATGAGTGGTCAGCCTCAAATGTCCGGACCCATGTCAAGACCCAACGGGATGAATCCAGGTGGGAATCCAATGATGAATCCGTTTAATAGTCCGGGACTGAATCCTCAAAACCCCCTGAACAGTAGTCTGTGTACAATGATCACCAATTTAGTCCAGACAACAGCCAATCAAATTGCGAGGGATGCAGCCATGGGGAATAATGGGATGGGAGCCGGGCAAATGTATGGAGGTGGCATGATGGGACCTCCGCCTGGGCTGATGGGACCAGGTCAAATGAATGGTCTCCCCGCGACAGCAGACCCAAGTTGTGCTCAAAATCCCCTCTTCAATTGTATTGCAGCTCTCATCAATAATATGTCACAAGGTCAGAATGGGTCAAGGAATGAGTCTGCTCCTGGACAAAATATGCAGCCCTGTCCTGTCCCCTTCATCATTCGGAAGGTCAAACTACCTTGTGTGTAAGTAAGATTTAAGTTTCACTCTCAATCTTTGTTGGAGTCTTTATTCAAAAAGTGATAATTTTTTTTAGAAAGAGGAAACCTTGTGCAGCACCCCCGACTGTCTGTTGTCCCAAACCAAGACCCCGTCGATGTTGCCCTCCTGACCCTTGTGCTGACATGTTGGGAGAACAAATGACGGCGTGTCCATCAAATTGTTGCCGGAACAATGGTCGTCCTCCAATTTTGCTGGTTCAAAGTGCGAAGCTTACGTGTCCTTCAATTAGCAGTTATTTCATTAATCCCCCCCATCAACTCATGAGTAAGATGTTAGGAGTTCACGCACACACTCTCCAAACTTGTGTCTCTTTTTCATCTCCATTCAATTAATTTGAACAGTATTGAGTTAATACCTCTTTTTCAAAAAAGAAAACAAACACACACTCACGCATTATGACCAGCTGTCAAACAATGTATCATCTTATTTGAGTTTCTTGTTCTGCTACATGTGAATTTTTCGGAGTTGACCATACTTGTGTGTGTGTGTAGGTGGAAGGTGTCAGACGATCCAGGTTCAAGAGAGATGTGACGACCCTTGTAAGAAAGAGCCTAAGAAGAAAGTTGCGAAGAAGAAGGAGAGAAAGGGTTCCAGGAAAAATTCCTCGAGTAGTAGTAGTGAAAGTAGTGGCAGTGGTTCTTCCAAAGAATCTGGAAGTTCTGGTTCATCCGGCTCTGGCTCTGATGACGATGATGACGACGATTAATCCTCACAATTAATGATTAACGTATTCATAACGATGCGTTATTCGTAACAGAACGTACGTCCAAACTGAAAATAAATTTTAATCTCTGATTGTCGGAGATATGAAGCACCATCAATTTGTAATAATTTCCAGCATGAAAATAATGAATTAGTCAATTTTGCAATAAAAACATTAAGTCAATTTCTTAACCTTTCATAAATTTTTGACAAGGGTCTTGTCACAAGACAGTGCTAGTTTGTGTGTGTTCTATTTTATGACACAAACCCCAAGTTCTGTATACAAGTTTTGTGTTTTGTTTTGGAGACGAGACGGTAGACAGATTTTATTCAAATTATTTAGATCATTGAAAGGTTCTTTAAAGAGAAGAAGAAGAAGAGTTGAGAGAAAAGGACTGAAAATGAGTTTGGACAATCTTTTGTCAAAGTGAGATGAGGATGAAGATGGTGAATGTGTAGTTCCACTTGGGACTTCATGTGTGGGGCCATCAAGAAAGAGAAGGACATTATCAGAGTCAACAATCCTGCTGCTCCTTTGTTTTACTCACTTAAAAGTAAGAACGACTTAAACAAAAGTAAAGACACACAAAACTCTACCTTTGCTCTCAAATTGAGAGTCTCAATCATATCCGTCCTAATAAAGACATCTTGAATATTTTCATGTGACATCTAAATTCTAATTACAGGGGGTTTACAAAAGTGCATCTGATCTTACTTTTTGTTTTTAACCTGTCATTATTCAAAAGAAATACATCTGAGAATCGAGAGAAACTGCTTTTTTTCGTTTCTCTTCCTTCACTAATTTAATTACTCTGATGACATTGATGAAAAAAAGAGTTTTTTTTCTACACTTTTCAGTTATTCTCCCCACTCGACTCGACTCGACTAAATTCCAATCTGTTGGGAAGTTTTTTTTGACAAAATTCATTTACTTTTCAAGATTTTGCAGTGTTGAAAACTTGAGTAGTCTGACTAGTTTAATTTATTATAAATTGTAGCTTGACAGCTTCACAACAGCAACAACAGGGATCATTGATTATAACTGAAGAAAAGCATTAGCTACACTTGAAAAGTTTTTCTCCTCTCCTCCTCCACTAAAATTTATTGTATTGTATTGTATCAATAAAAGAATAATGACAAACACTATATTTTGAAAGGGAACATTAACAAAATGTCCCATAAAATGAGTACATAGAAAATCATCATCAAAAGTTATTATTATTATCCAATGCTATTTAATCAAATTGTAATCCTCGTATCATAACTATCAAATTCTAACCAATTCTTTTTACTTAATTTTTCAGTACTAAACCTACAAAGTACAACTTTCTCAAATCTCTCATCCAGTCGATTACTTCTTCAAAATTTGGGTCAATTAAAAATGTCAACATAAAGACTTATTAAACAGTCCTCTCTCTCTCTCTTGAATTGAAGAGTCCATTATATTATTATCCGGATTTTTAAAATGCGGACTGTAAACATATTCTTTTGTATTCATTTTGTGACCCCACACATACACACACACATTGTTGGTAGGATATTAGGGAAAACTGTAAAATCACAAAAATGAAGAGATAAGATGGATGGAGAAGGTGGGGAGAGGGGGACAAGTTGAGATTTTAATTATTTGCATATCTTTTACGATTCTAACTGGTAAACTCGTAGCTTAATTCGTATTCATCCTCACACACACTCATCCATTCAGACATTGTTGTTCTTTGGAGGGGGAGAGAAAAAACTGTAAAACATTCATTTCATTTATCATCCCCAGAGACGGTCCTTCGTGTTCACCCCACTGTAGAATGCATAAAGAATCCTCATTTTTCTGAAAGTGAATACAAATTTTGATTAATTTTTAATAATCCCAACTTTCATCTCCTCCCTGTATTTCTCCCACACCCGGTAAAAAAATCCACAACGTCATTAAAATAGTACAGTAATGATTTGGGAAATTACAAGATTTTGACAAATTATTTTGTCTTTCTTTTAAAAAAAATTAATCTCAGTTTCAGTCTGACTGAAGAGACTAGTTTGAAAGCGGTGTAGACCAGTAAATACCTAAATCTCCCTTCCACTCAACCACAACACACGCACACACAAGCCGATCATAAAAATTTAATAATATTTTTTAAAAAATTGATAATTTTATTGAAACTTGTAATGTGTGTTACATGGTCGTAATCTCCTCCACATGACATGAATGGTTGAGACAGGCTCTACGTATACGTGTGTGTGTGTAGGCATATTTAATAGTCAATCCTTACATATCGTAGTATAAGAAGAGGTTGCAATATAAAGAGTGTACAGCTTGAATGGACGAAGGTGGGGAATAACTGTAAATTAAAGTTTAGTCAAAGCTCTTGATTAGCCCGACCAGAGTGCACACACACACTGACTGACGTCAGGGTCTCTCTTCCAAGAGTCAAGAATTAAATTGGCCATGTGTGTGTGGATGATCATGGAATGGAACAAGCTCCTACATCATCAAGTCCTCAAGTTTAATGCCTGCCAACCACTTTGATTTGAATAATACTACATGTTATATGCATGATTGTATTTGTTGTCTTTTGGGCTATCATTGATATTGATTCGTTTCCTATGGAATTAAACTTGAGGCAAGAGCTGCACTTGTGTCTGTGTACTTCGGAGAGAAAAAACACACACACACACATATTTGATTGCCATTTATCCCACATGCATTACACAGTCTAGTGAGGGATATAATATGGAGAACAGTCAGAAAATGCCGTTTTATTTACGTTGTACCAGTTTGGCAGGGGAAATTCTCTCTCTCTCTCTTTCTGTGTGTGTGTCTGTCTCTGGGTCTCCTCCTCATCCTCCCCGTGGACAACAAAAGAGGATGAAAGGTAGAGCGTTGTAGGGATGAGAATAATCAATGACTTGAAGGCTTCCACTGAGTTTTTATTCTCCTCCATTTTGCCCACCTTCCCTCCACTGCTTAATTTCTACCTGTTCGTCTTCCATCATATTCGGATCAACCATGAATTCCAATACACAATTTGATATACAGGAGGAGGAGGAGGAGGGTCACCATGAAACTAACAACAAACTAGTCCATGTTTAAATGAACATTAATTTTAGTTCAGATCGTTTGTTACTGATCGTACCAGATGATCATCTCGCTCACATTTTGTGTGTACATGTGTCTTCTGGACTTTAACAATGCACTTTGTTTACATCGACATACAACGATGATGATGAAGTATGTGTGTGTGTACTCACCTCTCAATATTTACTGTATATTATATGGATTGACTTTGTGAACTAAGAATTTTAACTAGCATAATTATTTCAAGTTCAATGAGCTTCTCTCAACCGTATCAGATATGAAGAGTATGAAGTGTACACGACACACACACACACCATGTTACATGTTAATGGATGATGATGATGATGCAGGTCTTGGTTGCAGTCTGTCAGACAAACACACACATTAACTGACTACAAAGTTATTTGGATGGATCAATGCATCTAGCTTTTTCCTTTCATTTTGACAACTCTTTCACTCCTAATCTCCTACAGTCTATCTTTTATCCAATCCAATCCGTTTTGAAATCCCTTGTTATGTTATTCATGTACAACAACAATTGGTGATAAAATTAGTGTACTTTTAATCTAAATCTATTGAGAATGGTAGGAGGATTATGGGATTTATTATTATCCCTCTTTTCTATTGTGTACACTCTTCTTCTTCCCCTGTTGACCAACATTCAATACTTTTTCTTTTGTAAAAAGAAAATAGAAGATGAGATCAGTATCCATTTTAGAGAAACATGATAATTGGATACGCTCTCTGACACACACACTGAGAATGTCCGTCCACCCTGGACCTTCTCAATGTGTGTGTGTGTGTGTGTGAAAAATGTTCACAAGTAAGTCAATTCTCAATCAACTTTGTTGATTGAATTGTATGTTGTACTTATACTTATGTACTCGAGAGGAATGTATTTATCCCATATTTGTTTTGTACTTGATATTTTTCATACACGAGTCCTACAAGAGAGAGAGAGTGTGTGTGAATTTTGTCGAAAGAGAATGACTAATTAAATGGAAAATGGTATTTCTCTCCTCCTCTACTTCTTTAGCTAATATTAAGTACACATGGAAAGTGGAGCTGATGAATGAAAGTGTTCTGAGTGAAAGAGGGAGAAAAAAAGATTGAATGGCAATATCATGACTTTGTTCTTGATTGGAACAAAAGAAAAGAATTTTTGAGGATAATAATAAGATTTTTGTGGTAAAATCATTCAGTGTACAAGAACAATGTAATGCAATCCTGTGTGAAGACACGGTTCAAGATTTTTAAATTGACTTTTTACTTTTTTCCATCAAAACAAGGAGAAAAAAAATTTCTTTGCAATTTGCACCAAAAATTATGTGTAGAATGTAGAGTAGAATATTTTGTGGTGACTATATTGAGTGTACATACAATACGTTTGGCTGATAGAATATGAAAGGAGAGAGAGAGAGAGGATGGTCAGATTTTTCTTTCAACCAACTAAACTCGTCTCATAATATCGTTAGTAGACGAGACTTCTTGAAATATTTTAAAGAGAACAGAGAATACACACACACTCACTCTCCTCATGAATGTACATGTTTAGCCGGTGTGTTCATCTAGTTTGATTCACTTTTTTTATTTTGTTTTTATCCCATTCCTTTCCTACATTGTCCGAGTGTGTGTGTGTTTAGATGATGCTGTGTTGTGGCTTTTTGCACTTTGCTCCCCTCCTCCTCCATGTTGAATCAACTATGTAAAGAAACTGAAAACTCTCTTAAGTAAATGGACAATTGTCTTACTTGTACACACCATTCTCTCCCCCCTCCCAGTCTGTGTTTGAGAGAGTATGGAGACAAGGAGGAATCAACTAGTTTTACAAGATTTCGGTGTCAAGTGTGTCAACTCAAATCTTGACATTATCCACCACACACACACACACACTTTGTAGGGAGGGGGGTGAATATTTGTGAGAAAATATATGTCAAAAATATTTGGAAATACTTTTCTTCCTCTCTCTCTGTATGTATACATACACAAGGGAAAAACTTTGAAGATTATTTACAAGTCATCACACAACATGACTCCATTAATAACATTAATTCAAATTAGCAATCAATTAATTTGAAGTGTCGTTCATTACCCACATTCCTATCATTCCAAGATAATCCCACTCACCCACAAAGGTACACGTGTGTGTGTGTGTGCAAAAACGTAGGACATTTCTGATGTATGTAGTCAAGTTGAAATTTTGAGAGAAATTGTTTTAATGATACGCAAAGGATTGGAGCGGTGAAAATATTAAGAGAATCTTAATTGAAGAGAAGGTCAGTATCAAAATTATGATTGTGATGGATTGGGAAGGGTGTTCAAGAAAAAGGATTGTCTACATCAAAAAGAAGAAATCACATAAATTTAGCCCTAATAAGCAGAGGAGCAAATGATGATGAGGCTAGGATAGAATTTCCCCTCTCGAAAAAAAGAAGTTCATTGAATTTGGTGGGACAAAGAGAGAATGGTAAATTTGCCATCACATCAACAATAACAAAGTAAAAAAAATGGTGAGCCCTCTCAACCTGTACCATTTTTCAGAAAAAGGTATAAAGCCGGAACTTGTTGTTGTTGTGCATACACAAATATAGGAGTACAACCATTTGTCCACAAATCTGATACCCAACAGAGAGTGGGGTTGTGTAGAGTGAGACCAAGACGAAAGTCATACGTGTAAACGTCACACACACACACACATGTTGTACACTACAAAGTCTTGTACGAGACGGTACAAAGTCTTGTGTGTAAAATAAATAGTGACCTCACGCCCATCAATGATTGAAACATCTTACAAATTCCTTCATCTTGGAAAAACTGAGCACCACAAGTCTCTCTCTCTTTCTCTGTCTGAGTGGCTACATACACACAGACACACACACGGAGTACACAGTCACTCGAATGAAATGCAAGGTGTGCAAAATTTAGTGGAAAAATGCTGCACAGCCGCCAAAGTCCATACTAATATGTGTAATGATAATAATAATGTAGGTGTAGCTGAGTTTAAGTCAGGTGGACTGGCTACAGGAATCTTTGAGACACACACACATTTGACCAACACTCCACATCTCATGTTTACATACTCAGGATAGAATACATATGGAAGGGACAGAGAGATTTTTTCGCACAATTTAATCGGCAGATGATATCCATCCACGTCCCATCGTTTTTATGGGGATACTTGACAATCCACAGAGAGTGGACCAAAGAGGTCCTTTCTCTAATGATCCACATGATAGAGTGGACCCGAAGAAAGTGTCTTCAATAAAATATCGTTGAAATTTAAAATTTTGCAGTAATTTGTCATAAATCGTATGGGCATACGAGAATTGTGCACTCTTAGCCCCCAGCTACACAATCCTTCCTTCTCTCTCTCTCTCTCTTTTCTTTGTACAGGTACAAGTCTTTTTCACAATATAATCTTATAATTTGTAATAAAAAAATAGGGCTGAGTGGGGCAATGGCTTGTCTTGGCCCTGCCAATTTGGAAACTTCCAATTTTTTTAACCTGTAAAACAAAATGTTAGACACACAAACTCGCAAATTTCACAACAAAATTGTTGTCAAGTTTAAGGCTCCTGTATGAGGAGGTTTTAAATTCAAAAAGGATTAATCTTGAGCCTCCTGAATTTCCTATTAATTCTTGTACACTTTTTTGATACAATTCCCCGATCTACCCTACATTGTCATTGCCATATTGCACATAACTTGTTTAAACAATTGAGACACTTGATACTGGATCAAGTGGAATGTGTGCAGAAAGGACGGAGAGGGAAAAAAGAGAAAATTGTGCAAATTGCACCCAACCTCACACTTGTGTGTTAACATTGGGATTTAAGAGGAAGATTGGATATTTGTTCTTACTTTTTACACAACTAAACTGAATTGTATGAACTACATTGGATTTCAATCCCAAATATCCCATACAGTGAATGGCATTCACCTTTTTCTTGACCGACTACTGTACTGTATTATCTGTTCATCAAATTGTGAATGACTTACTCACCTTTTTCCATTTTCATTTTTGTTTGCAATGAGTTGTGAAGGGTGAATTTTGTGGTTTTGTCACTACCAAATGAACTTGAATATTATTAGCAAAGAGGAGGAGAACAACTTGGATCTGACTGACTTTTAAAACGTCTCCTAATTGGAATCATAAACACATATTGTACTCCACACTCCAAAGTAGTTAAATGATATTCAGTGTGAGTGAAAGACTAAATTCCAACGTGAGTGTGTGTGTCAGTAGGATAATAAGAGGGGGAGAGATTTGGGAAAAAAAGTAGGGAAATAATTAAGAGCTTGAGGATGGGGATGACCATTGCAATTGACATGGAAATTATGTGGACACAAGACACATACTCTTCTTCTATATTCCCTGTAAACACTTTGTCTATTTGCTTAAACTTTTCTCTCTCTCTTCCTCTCTTTGTGTGTGTGTCTGTGTGAGAGACAGAACGTGAGGAGATGAATGAAAGAATGTGCGTTGAAAAATATGTGCGTATGTGTGTGTGTGATTGGAGGTTGTGCTACAACATAACATAATAATATTTATCATGTACCATCATTTGTATGGGATATCGGATTTTAATAGGGAAAATAATTATGTCTCTCTCTCTCTCCACCACAACTAACGCTCCCAGGACATGACATGCGATGTGACCAAACGATCGGTTGACACGACAGCCTCCTTTACTTTACAACTCCACTTCGTTACGAGTATCTGTACACACACACGTAATTGCTCTGACTTTTGATACTCTCTGAATATTACGGGCAGTTCTTTCGACAGACCATATTCTTTTATTATTGGGATACATTACTACTTTACTACATAAGAATTTCTCCCCTTTTGTAATCCTACTAAAATTACACGCTGTTGGATTTGTACATAAAGAATCCTATTGACAACTTCCAGTTCCAGAAAATATTAGACCAACTTTAATTTTATCCGAGTGTATGGAGATGTTACTCATTTTTAGAGAAGTGATTTTATAGAAACTCTCCGTGTGCTCATAATTCATATCCATGGCGGCTCTCAACACACACACAAGTCTGTGGTGTGGGGACCACCACCCTCCAAGCGGCATGAAAATGGATAAACGAGAAAGATTAGGATGAAGAGCCGGAATTTTGGGGGTAAATTATGAGGAGAAGTGACCAGGAGACCAACAAGAATAGAAGATTCTTGTCTTGTGTGTGACACATTGTGTGTGTGTGGTTAGGGCGTCTTTGAATAAATGTTCATATTTAGAAAGAGAAAAAATGATTCTTAACAATAATAATAGAATACTGTCCACACACATACACAATTATAATACCTAAACTGCATCACACACACACTGCAGTCAATGGAGGGATAGTAGGTTTATGGGTGAAAAGGAGAAGCAGCCACGCGGCATTACAAGCTCATCTCCAAGTGTTGTGTGTGTGTGTTTGTGTTTGAGACAGAGAGAAGTCTGAGTCTTCCCTCTCTCTGTGGAGTCGTAGTGTATATTTCGTGTTTAATACGCTTCCTCGTCTGCATCATCTTCTTGCGTTGTCTTGTTGGTGATGGTGGGAATGGTTTTACATTATATTCTACGCTTAGGAGTATAACTTGTGTATGTGTGGACAAGAGAGAGAGAGAGGGAACATCTTTTCCTGACTTTCCAACTGATGCTCTGTGCCTGGGTTTTCAATATATATAGAATATGACTGTGTAAACTTGTTACACACTTTATTTTGTTCCATTACACCAACACACAGAGATTCTTCTTCTCGGCGCTCCTGCTCCAACTATCATCATCTGTGTGTGTGTGTGAGGGACTCTTCATGTTTCACCTAAGGGTAGACAAGCCTTGTGTAGAATCCAGTCACTGACGGCTTATGGGTTACTAATGTTACTATCGTACTACCACCATTCAAGTTTTCCTTAACTCCAACACACACACACACACTCATTCGGCATTCCAATGTTTGTCTCTCTCTCTCTGTGAGTGTGTGTTCGCTAAACTTACTTGTACTCTCTTCACAGCTCTTCACAGACTGTGACTGTGTGTGCCCCTGCTTCTCTCTACCCTCAGCCCTCTCCCTCTTTCATCCCTCTCGAACACGAGCATTGAGTCTTCACAGCCAAGACACACACACCTACTACAGCTGAGCGTCTTATGGCTAAAGAGGAAGAGTACCCACCCCGTCACCGTCATCTGACTGAGAAGAAGAAGATTGCGGTGTGGTTTGGTTTCTCTCGAGAGTAGGAGAGAAGAGGAGAGTAGTGCAAGAGTCTAGTAGGACAGGTGGTCGAGTCCAAGGGTTTTTGTCTCTCTCCCTCTCTCTCTCCCATTTCACATGGGCCAAGTTCATTCTTTGATTTGCTCAAGTCAAGATTGTTCAGGTTAGTGCAGAAGAAGAACCTGAAAAGTAAGTTGCCTTGTTTTCAAGACTTGACCAATAAGACCCCCCTCCTCCTCCTCCCCTCCTTCCACACACACATCCCTCCTCACTCAACTACCTATCAATATAATACAATATTAAAGACTCTCTCTCCTTCTCCCTGACACACTGCATTCGACTACACACACAACTTTGTATGAATATTGTATATATATTTCAAACTCGTCGTCATCCTCATCCAAGTCAGACTAAAACCATTCACCTCCCTCCTCCTCCTCCTCCTCACCCTCCCTCTTTCACTTGGTGTGTTCCGTGAGTGAGTTAGTGTGTGTGTGTACTGTGTTTATGTATCGTGGACTGTGTTGGTGGGTGAGTGTGTGTCAAATTTTTACAAGAGAGAAAGAGAGCCACACACTTTAGTCGTTCCCTCTGCCCTTTTTGCATTCACATTTTGCACCACTCTTAAACGTTGGTCAAGTCCAAGTCCAGTAGTAGCAAAAATTCTTGTTCTTCTTCTTTCTTCCTCAATTCAATGAGTACAGTGTACAGTACAGTACGAGTCGTGGACGACTATCTATAGTTTTGTTTCCGCCATCTCAACGAAAAAAAATTTTTTTTTTACAAAAAAAATTTTTCTACTTGTCTCTCTCAAAAGAATATTTTGTAGTACTCAAAAAGTGAATTATTGTTTTTTTGTTCCCTTGTTCTCACATTTTGATATACGGACACAATCAAAAAGGATTTCCATATCGTAATTTTTGGATTCTATTGTGAGGTGAGTGACTTTTTCAATATTTTTTTTAATTATTCTATTGGTTTTCTACACACACAAAATCCCAACTTCCGTACACACTTCTGTTGTATGAAGGGAAAGAAGAGTGACCAAGTAAGGTGATCTGTATTAGTGTTTGACACAAAGGTTAAGAGATTTAATTGTAAGTAGGGCATGCGGAAACAAAATTGAATTAAACCAATTGGGCTCGAGTTTTTCTTCAAATACTTCCAAATATGGATTTTTATGGAGTGACGAGTGACAACAGAACAGCAACACGAGTGCTTTTTGGCAATGGGGGGATTTGAATGGAGGGGGGATAGGGAGTTGAGAATATTTTAAAAATTAGGAGAAATACTTTTTGTGCAATGTCCAGTACATGAGCAAAATACACACACACATACATGGAAATTATAGAGGCAGAAAGAGAGAAGCTGGAGAGGTTAAAAATAAAAGGGGAACTTAGAAAGCGTGTAAAAAATTTGGCATGAAGGTTTAGTCCAAGGTAGAAGAAGACGAAGAATGTACTTTAATGTATGGAGGCATTATGGTTACTCGGTTATGGTCAGGAATCGGGATATTGTTCGAAATTCTGCAGTGTAACAGTAGGACGGATACGTCAAGTGCAATTCAAGCCTCATGTATGTAGAATACACATATTCGTGTGCATGTACATATTTATAAATGCAGTTTGAGTTTAAGTGTGTGCATACATCTCTCCTCAAGAAGTCGTAAGCTCCTTGAGACACGTCCAATTTTGGTAGAAGAGGAATGTGTGTAACCATCCAAATGTATAATAATAAGTTTAATTGAATTAAAAAGTCATTTTGACAAGTGATACAGACTGACTCGAGAGAGTCTCGACCCATTTAAATTAATACTAATAATATTTATAATATTTAGTTCGTATGTGAACTCGTGTATTACTCCCATGAAATTTTGTTTTTAAAATCCAAGTTTTTTTTGGGATGCTCCTCTTAATTTAATTAATTTTAATTGTGTGTGAAACCACAAGTAATAAATAGCACATCCCACAGTACATTTTTTTAAAAAATTAGATTTGACAAGGATTAGTGTCCGGAAATGTGCACAAAAAACAGTTTTTGGAGTGTTTATTCTTTTTTGCACGGATGACGGAAAATTTTATTGTAATTTGAGCAAAGTAAACTAAAATATATTTTGAATCTACACAGACTCGAGTATGCACAGAGAGAAATATAAAGCAAGAAGACAGGGAAGTAGTATGATATGAGGCTGTAGGTTAGTTTGAATCGTGTGAAATTTCATGAACTACTTTAATCCATTCATTGCCTTGAGTTGAGAGGATGGGTTGAAATTAAGCTTACTGACACGCACGCAACTTTTTTTTCCTCTTCTTTTCTCCCCCCTTCATCTCTAATTCACTCTCGGTGGTTTCTCCTCCTCCACTTCATTCATTTAATGTAATTTATCATAATTCATGTAGATTTTACGAGATACCCATACCACCTCCGTCTCCCTCTTTTCCACACACACACCTTCCCCGGATCTTGTCGCCTTTTTTCCTCACTTCCAGTGTAAAAGGAAGGAGACTGTGTGTGAAAAAGGGTCTATGAAAAAAATGATGGATTGTAGGTTTGTAGGTGGTTTGATTTATATTATCAATTTCTGTATCTTTTCCTCCTCCTCCTCCTCCTCCACATCGATGTTACTCTCTGTTTCTGTATTGTCTACACTCTGTTGTTGTCCTCCACACACACACACACACATGCACATTTAATTTCGGAAGTTCAGTGGCAACTGGGATGTGCATGACTACGACACATTATTCTCAAATGAACTATTATTTGTTTCTCCTTTTGATATTAATGTCATGTACCAAATGACTGAGGAGTAGATCATTAAAGGTAATCCGTATCCACATGTTTCTATACGTATGAACATGTAGGGATGTCAATTAAACTTATATTTCTCTCTCTTGTTCTGGCCCGCCCTAAATAAACAAGGTAGAACATATAATTACTAATTAGTGAATGGTTGTGAAATGATTTGACAAAAAATATAAGCACTCATATGAAATACATTCTGAATAAATATAGACGTAACAGTATGACTGTCGTATTAATTGATGTAACTCCACTCTGCTTTAGAGTTGGTGTTGTTCGGAGGCTGAGGAGGAGCCTTACATGGCAAAGTACAGAAATGGCAAAATTGGTGATAGCCATTATTAATGATAATGACACTGCAAACGTAGATAGGGAGGAAGATGTCGAACAGATTCTCTCGATCTCCAAATTGTACTTACAAGTCGGATCTGGATTTACGGATTGACAGGTTGTTAAATCAAAAAAATAGGTAAACAAAAGTCGAGACTGTTTTTTTGGCAAAAATAGTGAGAGAGGATTTTTCATGAGGAAGAATAATGAGAAGAGAATACAAATTATAGTTTATGATCCACTCTCTACCCTTCTACTTTTATCCTTGTTCTTTGGGAGATGTAATTAAAATTTAGTATGATGGAAGAAGATGAGAGAGCTTCTTCACATCATTCTGTGAGAGTGTATCTTCCAAGGAAAAGTAACAAGTGGATGTGTGTGTGTGTGTGTGGAGTGTAGACAGTGCAGTTTAATGATGGTAGAGATAATAATAAATACAGTGAAGAAAAAGTGCATTTCCAGCTCTAATTAATAAAATGATACGGTGTGTGATTGGGAGTGATCCAATATGGACTTGTACCAAACTGAAGTAAAGGGAAATGTTTTGACAGAGAACTTTATATTTTTTTCAAATTCAGGTTAACTTGTTCACTCAACGAAAAAGAAATGATGGCAGACAGCAGTGTCTGTATCTGTAGAGGATAACTATTGTATGGTAAAAATATGATATTTAATCGGGATGAGGGATGGACACAAGAGAGGAGAAGAGGAGTACATAATATTTATTTAGGTGGGGTGGGGACGGAAACGTTCCTGACACATCATTCATTATTATCCCTTTCAATAAAGTCAAATTATATGTGCTCAATAAATACAAATGACAAGAGTACAGAAGTCGTAGGGATATTGACTGTGGCACATTGTGAAGAAAGGAGTCACAAGGAAAAGTAAAGCCTCACTAATAAAAATAATAATACTGTGATATCAAAAGAGATTTTTTCCCTCTCTCTCTCTCTCACACACACACTCTCTGTGTGTATGTGTGTGTATTGTCAAGTCCAATAGTTAAAGCCACGATACGATCGGGAAAAGAATGTAGGTCATTTGTGATCGTGTAGACAGGGAGAGAATGAAAAAGAGAAAAAAAGTTTGCTTGTAATATTGTTGACTTTTGTCAAATATTTTCTCTCTCTCTCTCTTCATTTTTTTCCATTCAGTTACAAGATCCACGGCTTATCTATTCCTTTAGTCTCGTTGTAGCTGTCAAATCCATAAAAAAAATTAAATTTTTTAAATGCGTCCTAAATAGCTGGATTAAGTTACAAAAGTTGTGTTGATGTTTCTATTGGGATTTTATGGAAGATGAAGAGATGAAGAGAGGAGGAAGAGGTGATGATGATGAGGATTTTTTTGACGCGTTCCCGTTCTCCATTGTAACTAATAATGTTAGCCATATGTAGCTATCACTTTTTTAAAATTAGAAACAGTCTCATAAATAAAGGGGTTTTTTTGTATTCCACACACACACACAACCATCCTTACGCTAGTAGTGCAGTGCAGTGTTGTGTGTGGGATATGAATGTGTGGACATGGTAATGGTCCAAGTGGAGAGAGAGTAATATTAAAATGATAATATAAATATCATCTAAATAGTGACCAAACCAAAGATGGGACGATTTAAATTACCGTGAAAAAAGAGTCATGTCACTGAGGTAGTCTGTCTCAGTCACCATAAAAAAAATTGCATGCATCCTCCTCTCCTCTGCATGTGATCAAGAACTTTTGTTGAACAAGACCAAGTCGTCTCTTTTACTTAACTATGATACTCACTTGAAGACCAAGTGTGTTTATGTGTGTGGAGAGACTTTCATGTTCAAAATTACACCATTGAAGAGTACACTCTCAGTGTGTGTGTATGAGGGAAAATGTGGACATTATACCCAAAAATTAATGATAGCTTCTTTGAAATGATAATGTGACTCCATTACTGTACACTCCATCATTATTCTATTAAAATGAAGAGGGGAAAGAAAACAACTAGTAAATAGTGCACACTATCTTCACAATTTACCGTGTACGACAACTCTTTTTGGAATCCAGTGTTGGACTCTGGACGACTTCTCCTTCTCTCATAACTCCTGAACAAAGAATTGTTAATAATAGTGACTGTGTTTGTGGAGTAAGGGAAAACTCAGCCAACCCTTACAATATCAACAAGTACACACACACACACAGAAGGATTGTATACGTCCAAACTCCAAAGGAATAGACACACACAAGACATGAGCGACAGAGAATATGTTTTTGGACTGCCGTAATTACTTGTTTTAGTCTGATACCTGGTGTCTCTCATCAGCTGATTGTGAACCCAAGATTGTAATTGTGAAACAAGGGTCTTCTCTCTCTCTTACGTTTACTTCCATGTCTTTTTTTCAGTCCCAAACATTATGTGTATAGTAAGTATTTGAACAAAGGAGGAGGAACGGAATTAGGGGGGAGAACTGTAGTAAATTGTTTTTTTCTCCTTCTTTCATTTGGAGAAGAAGAAGAAAAAAAATCTCTACGGCTTCTCATTCTTTGTATTCAACACTTTTCTGTACACTACATTGTGTAATCAGATTGTAACTGAAAATACCACACCACACATTTCCTTTTTTTATCCCAATTCCCAATGTCTACACACACATTCAGTCTGTGTATATTTACAGGGACAAAAGTAAGGTAGTTAGGGATTTTAGAGAAAGAGACAAATTTTAAAATACCTTCTGTGATTCCCATACATTAGGGTATTTGTGCGTGTGTTATATGAGCACACATCCGAGAATGTATTCTACAGGCCTAGATGTGGAGTGCAGAGTTCACAGAGCTGTGAAATTTATTGCGTTGACAATAAAGAGAGTGTTCAAAAGAGTGTTGTTGACATGGACGTGTGTACCTACTAATACGTAGTCATTTGTATACAACTTTTATCTGTTTATCTTATGAAGAGGAAAAGAGTGAGAGAGAGGAAAAATCCATTCTTGACATGCACTTGAGTTAATCTTGTTCAAAAGTTGTGTGTGTATTACCCTATTGTGTGTGTGTGTCTGTTCGTTGCAAGTGCATCCTGTGACGCACACACAGCCTTCACCTTGTCCACATTGAGAGAGAGATTATTCTCAGCCTTCATCTTCCTTCCCCTTCTCCTCAGGATAATGACTTATTACAGTATTAATGATTGAGGAAGCCTAGAGGGGGAAAGGGAATTTTTATTTGAGAATTGTTTTACGATATTAAATTTTGATAACTTCCATTCAAAAATGACTACACATTACCCCCACACTGAGTTCTCAGATTAATTAACAAATTTCTGCATAAATTACGCGAGTTCAATTGTACTTCTCCGTGGATGTACAGTTTGAATATTAACTCTCGTGGTGTGGTAGAATGTGTTATATTTATAGAGATGTGGTGAGGAAGGATGATGATAGAAATAAGAAATAATGGATGGAGAGATGAGGGTCATTTTTTTAAAAAATGGATTTAATTTTCAAAGTTACGGCTTCTCAATTTTTCACCTCTTCCCATTCTCTCAGATCCCGTACTCGTCCTCTCTCACAGTCTCCCAAACTCATAAATAATTGCAACACGTACCCACTCGAGAGTTTTATATATAATTTATTTACGATATTTATGTCTTCATGTGAGATAGGGAGAAAGAGAAGGGGTGCTGTGGAATTTTCATCATAATTTCAAAAATGAATTATCATACTCGGATAACCCAGACTCTCTTTCGACCGTGTGTGTGTGTCAGAGAGAGAGAGAGAGTTTGCTGGAAAATTCCCAGTTAAATTCCGTGTGTCTGGTCACGGCCAGGAGAGATGATAGCAATTGTGGGATATTTTGTTCAATAATAATAGCACAGTCAAGTTTTGAAAAATGTAGTGAGGATCCCTCGAGGGGGGATCTCAGATTTATGCAATCCATACTAAATAACGTGATACTTTAATAATCCATAAAAGATTTAGTGTGAAATTTGAAAATGAGGTTTAATGTATGAATTATCCCTGGACAGTTTTTTACGACTTGTACACAACACAACCAAAATAACGTGTATAAATCGTCATCCTCGGCTCACCATTTACTGCATGGTTGTCCTACACACAGTCGGACACACACTCACTCTCTTTTGATAATGAAGCTATTTATACATAATGTTTGGTCGTCAGGTCCATCATCATCCCAATCCCATCCTCCAAGGGAGCACAGTCTGTGCTGCACAGATGGTCATTTTTTTCAGTGAAAACAAATATGAAGGAGAATATCTAGGTAAATAGTCCACTGCAACGGAGAGAGATGAAATGCAGTGCACCATCATCGTAATCATGATCGTAGGAAAGTAGAAAAGTCAACTCTAAAAGGTTTGAGCCATTCAGGGCCGTTCCGTGTATGGACCAGCTGGGCCCTTTGGTCCCAGGCCGTACCAGGAAAGAGACCAAAGAGGCCGTACTAAACCTATAAAAAGCTTTTTTGAGGCCTTCAAAAAAATTTTGTGGGACCAAGGGGCCGTACAAAAAATTTTTGGTCCCATGCGGCTAATGTTCACGGAACGGTCCTGCGAGCCATGCTCATCAAGGAAGATGAACTGAAATTTTTATTGGACTGACAGATCCTCCGAGTTTTTGAGCAGACGAGAGAGTCAACAGTGGATGAACAGACTTTTCCATTCTCTCCTGTGAAAAGACATTGTGTTTCGTATTTAGAATTCCTCTCTCACTCTAACACACAACAGCTGACTTGCGAGAAATGGCTTATTTAATATTCTCCCTGTTTTGTTATTATTATTTAATAGTTTATCACGGCCCACCATCATCATCATCCTCATTGTGAACAACAATAAATGCAAGGAAAAGTTTTTATCCCTCACAAAAAAGGAACAGCGTGCTTCTTTCGTACACAGCAAACACACACACACACAGTCTCTTGGAAGACTGAAAATGGAGAAATATACGTATTTGTCTCAACTTCATCATCCACATATTTATATGTTAGTTTACAACCACCTGTCTCTCTCTCCCCGTGTGTGTGTGTGTATCTCTTTCTCTTTCTCTCTAGGCTTGAGGCGTGAGGTTTCAATCTTCTAACACAAAAAAAGGATGAGATTTGTGTACACTCGGAAGGTAAAGTTTTGGAGTGTTTAGTCTTAGTTTATCCTTTGAGACTATTATGAGGATTTTTTAAGAGAAGCTGCTGTAGTTAAAAATGAATATATTATTTATTATTATCAGCCAACCACACACTCACACTCTCTTCAACATTATAGTACATTAAGTATTACACACTACATTATTTTTACTAGCAAAAATTTACTTCCATTCATCATCATCATCATTTTGATGATGATGACACCTCATGTTCATTTTGGACAGGGTTTTAATGGTAACAAGACACACGCACAGACAATGTCTTGTTGGGGAAGAGGGAGAGAGAGGAGAGGGGGGGGGGGAAGAGAGAAGAACACGAGTTTATTTTTTTTTATTTTACAATTATTATAATGCTCCAATGTAAATCAATGGCAGTGCCACAATTCCATGTATTATAAGCAGCACACATAACGGACACTCTTTTTTTCCATTCACAAACAAAAGTTTATCTTTGTTCCTTCATAAAATTATCCAAGTTACAGCAACAACACAAAGCTACACACACGCATACACACAAACACGAGGTTGAATAAGATGTGTCTTGTACTTGTTATATACATCCATTTTTCATACAGCCTCACACAAACACACACACACACACAGAAAGTGGTCATTGCTGATTGTTTTGAGTTTTGTAAGCCATGTTCTGTTGGTTTGGTGGTAGGACATTGTGTTTGTGTGTGTGGTAAAGGGAACCATCACAAAAAGAGACGAGTCGAAAATCCTTTAGAAAAAATGACAAATATTCACGGCATAAAAACACATTTATTGGCACATATTACCAGACCCAATGTAATCCACACACACACCAGACTGTGTTGTATGTGGCACTGTTCGGGGATAACAACAACAAGTCCATCCTAATGTCTTACTTTCATTGTTGTTAATTTTTCTCCCCTCTCTTACTCCTCAACTCCTTCAATTTTTTCTTTCTTTCGTGCTCACTGTTTCAATTTGCCTGGAGGGTGGAAGGAGGAAGCTAATTTGAGACCATTGTCGATCCTATTTTTTGTGTATTTAGTGTACACACCAAAGACGTTCCTCCTCCTCCTCCTCACAATGAACCTTTGAATTTTGATGACGATTTTTACAAATTGAACAATCACGCGGATGATTATTACAATCATTTTGTGTGACAAGTTTCTCCCTCTCTGCTTCTGTACGTCTGTTCCGTCCTTCCATCACTTTACTAATTATCAGGAAGAGTAGGATGGTCGAAGCTGACAATAGGGAATGTCAGAATAAAAAAGATGCTAGCTGTGGCTGTGTGACTTGAATTCGTTTCACTCAGTCTTGAATAGTAAATCCTCAGGATGTCTTTCGAGATAGCCAAAGAGAGAGAGAGAATAAAAAATCTGATTCAATTATATAATGCAGAGTGTGTACACGGACTAATGAGTGGAATAATAATAATTATTTTTATTCAAATAAAAGTATTACAAATATTCTATTCTCTCCCAACAACGAAAACAACACATCTGTCCCACTCATCCCTAGATGAGGAGGAAATGAATTGTTGAAATGTTTTAATGTAGAGTAGAAAAAAACAACCCCGATTTCCTCTTTGACTCTGTCAAAAATGAAATCGGTACATGTAGATCTGGGTGAGGGGAGTGACCATCAATTTTTTTGTCAACAAATCCCGAATTTGTCTATATATAGGAGCAAATGAACTAGCACAGTTTTTTGTCAAAACTATTCACTCGTTACTTCAGACAAAAACGAAATGAGAGGAGGAGGAGAAGAATTCTGTTTTTGACCTGGTATTTTTTGTTTTGAACACTGATTTTTCGATTGTGTAAACACCTACTCCTGTACTGTGTACCCTCCACTGTGAGACACACACAGGCACACACAAACAGAGTGAGGACTATGTAGGACAATTGATGTGTGAAGTCAAGTGCGAGAGAGAAAATTGACAATTAGTACAGCATTCTATCATCTTGTATTATTATTACATCTGAGAACTCATTCCCGATGAACAGTTACCTGTACTGTCCCTGTCTGCGTGTGTGTGTTGTGTGTGTGTTTTTTGGTATTGTCTTGTCCATGGTGTTATATATGGTCTAATAAGATTATTTCTCATTGTGACAAGGTGGGGAGGCGTTGTATCTTAATACTTTGTTACCATAAGTTTCGCCATGATCGACTGTGTGCGTCTGCTTATAGTGAGTGTGTGTGTGTGTGTGTGTGTGTGTGTGGAAGACTGCACTTTGGTCAAATGGGCAAAGTGAGTGGCTGTCAATATCAGAGTTTACATGGTCAGTGAGCAATGTTCATCCATTCATTTTATGATTAGAGAGGAAGAGAGATGGGGGAGAGCAATATTTGGTCAAAATAGTCATAAATAAATAAATGTGCCTCTACACTTTGGTCCGTGTGTGTACAGTATGAACCTACCATAATACACTACTAGACGTATAGTGTGTGTGTGTCTGTGTACATGGCCTCCTTTTCTAAAGCATGTCGTCGTCGACGGTAGTGGATTCATTTGGAGAGTCTTTCTTATTAGTTGTGCATAGTTTGAGGAATTCTCATCCCGTCCTCCCTCCAAAGTATTTACTGTGTAGTTGGAGTTGTGGTGGTTGGGATGACGAGGAGGGAGACTACATGGTAATAATACTTCAATCAAGACAAACGACCATCATGGAGACAGATCCCAGCATGAAAATAACGACTGTCTCTTCCTCCCTCCTCCTCCTCCTCCTCTTCCACTATGCAAACATTTATACTTTACATTCATATTTACAAATGACAAATGAAAAAGAATTCATATACATGCTCAAATGATTGTCCTCTACTAAACTGCTTTGTACTTTAACCATCATCCTCCGCCCGCATACAACTTACATGGAATCTGCAAAGATTTTACATTCTTCGTACATGCCCATATCTCTCTCTCTCGGTGTGTGTATAAATGAATCGTATATTATTATTTATCTACCTGAGCTTTTCATGTACTATATTTCATTTCACAAACTCTCAGGGAAGGAGGAGGCACACACACATACATTATTTTGTGGGATAGAGAAGAAGACAAATAAAACTGCAAATGTGCAGGATTTCATATATCATTATTATTATGGTTGATGATATTTACGCAGAGATGTATGAAGGATCACCAAAAAGAACTTTTTTATTGTCTTCACTGTATCTACTTTTTTGTTCCATTTTTTCTCTCTGTCTCTCTCTCTTGTTGCTGGAAGGGTTGTATTGCATGAAATATGATGATGTGACTTCTAATCGTCTTTATCTTTATCACCATTTTTGAAGCCCTGCAGGAAAAAAAGACTCTTAAAAGCTCGTTACTCTGTCTCACTCTCCGTCTGTACATTTCTGTACTTTACTTTTAGTCTAGATCATAATATTTGCAATTCATTCTGCTGTGCCAATTTTGTAACTAAAAATCCCTTTTCTTTGACAAGTTGGGTCCACGATTTGGCTGTAAAAATGATAAAATTCCCTATGTGTACTAGGCTAGGCTATTCCTCACAATTTTGTGTAAAAGTCCTTTTCCTTTTGTTATTCAAAACAGTTTAGGGGACAAAACTACTACTACTATTATCCTTATTTGTGTGTTGTGTGTGTGCGTGTTTCTCCTGGTTCACCACAAAAAAAATTCCCCTGAGAGGAGAAGGAGACATACGACGTGGATAAAAATGTGAATTACAGGTTTATAAATAGATAAAAAAGAAAATGAGTACTTCTGTTTGAGGACTCCACTTCATCTTCATTGAGGAGGGAAAGGAAGAGACAGAAGAGAGTAGCCACAACGTGACAAAGTTCAATTTTAACATGATTGTTTGACAGGTCATCAAAGGATACTTTTTTTAAAGTGAGGATAATGACTCGTTTAACAGTAGCTAAACAACATGTGTCACATTTTAATATCATTAATATCAAGGGAAAGAGAGTTTACAAGATCCCTTCTATTATATTCTATTTAGAATTTTGTGCTTTGTGTTGAAATGTGTATAGCAAAGTAAAGTTGTATTTCCTGACTGAGATAAAAAAAACTTGTTGGAAGGTGCAATGAAGCGTTGACAATCTGTTAACTTTCAGAAAATCCAAAACGCGTTCTTTCAATGTCAATGTCAAGGGAAAGTTTGTGGTTTGCAACATGAAGTGCAATTCAATGTGGATGAGAACTGTGTGTGTGTTCATATTATTCCTTCACTCTAAATTGATTGTATTATGAGTCCATTTTTCCCTCCAAAAGTTTTTTACACTAATAATCAAAATTTTTGTAAAAAGTTTAAAAGTACAAATTGCCATCCTCCTCAATTATGATAATCATCTTTAGGACTAGATAATTAGTCAAATCAGTAGAAAATGGAAGTACTCTCTGAATCCAATCCATTTTTTTCGTTATTTGATGAATCATTTCATTGCATTGTGTGGGAAAAGTATGAGAAGCCATTTTTTTTGTGTGTGTAACGTTTACTTGAATTGAAATTGAAAATTAGGTCAATGTGAAGGAAAACCTGAGACTGGGCCAAAGATAAAAATCTTTCAAGTTCAAATTAATCTACACTATTTACACACTACATCTTCTTCTTTTCCTTTTAAAATGTGTGTGTGAGACGTGCGTGTGTGTGTGTGTTTGTGGTGGCACACTGACAGCCAAACTTGAAAACCACATATTACATACATTTGTGAATTACATACCACACACACACTCACTCTACATAAATGCACAAATCAATTGTGACAGATTGACTTTGTACACATGACACCTCCATTTCTCTCTCTCTCTCTTTCTCTCCATGTCACGATTCACACATTCGCAAGCCCAATTGGATTGGATGTAGGAAATGAAAAAAGATTCAATTATGCAAATGTAATTCAGTGGGGTAGACAGACACATTGAGAATGAAATTTGAACCTCATCATCATTATTTATGTGTGTGTGTGCGTGTGACTGAATGCATACATGTGATGTACATGAGATGGTATTTGGATGCGTGTGCTAGAAATAGAAAAAATGAATTTCGTTCTCTATAAACCGTGGCCAGTGTACAATACACACACTGCACACATGATGATCTTGATCGTATCATCTTTCACATGTACAAAAAGCTAGTGCAAATGCACACATGCAAAAGCTCATGTGTTGTGTGTGTGTGGATTGTGTATGTTTTGGTTCCGCTGACATTGACGTGGATCGTATGCCGTGGCCGCCGTTGCATTGGAATTTTAGGAGTTAAAGCATGAAGAGAGAAAGAGAGAGAGGGCTATAAGCCTCACCTTTCATCTGTCAAATATTTTTAACATTTGGTTAGTTAGACAGCACACCCCAAACTTTGTGTAGCTTTGACACACACAGAGAGAGACGCACACGGATGGGGAAGAGTGTCATTTTCAATCCCACTTTTGTTAAATTGTTATTTTAAAAAATCAGATCTCCACACACACACACACACACACACACACACGCTAGAGTACAGTAGAATACTTGGTACTCTGTACCTCCAAGTAGACGAGAGACGAGACGAGGGGTACAGAAACAGGTTATTTTGACATTCATTCCCTGCTCATCACACACACACACACATTCTCTCTCAAGACATGACTTTTTGGCCACAAAAGAAAATGATGATGCTAATATGTTTCTGATGTACTCTTCTAAATTTTGGGGTTGGGAGGGTGTGACCTGTTGAATAATGACTATATCTGTGATTGGATTTTGAATTTAAATTGTTATTTTTTCTGAATTTTGAAACAGGAACCTGGAGAAAATCTAAAGAAATTGGATGGTGCAAAAATGTTGCTGCCTAGAAGTCTTCACTTAGGATTAATAATACTTTTATTAGGGGTGAGTCTAGTCTGTTTAAATAATTAGTCTTTTGAAATGTAAAATGGTTCAATTAATTAATTTCTCATCAGTCTACTAAAAGTCTCGAGTCAATTGTCAATTGTGAGGATTTAAATGGGATGAACTCAATGATTTCTCCATTGTTCTCCGTCTCATTCCATTGACAGCTGTCCAAATGTGTAATTTTTTTAATGGATGAAGATGAACAAGAAGAGGGGATGAAGAGGACGTGAGTTAACGTGTGTGAGCTCAATTTTGTCATGGACGTTCTCCTCTCCATTGTCTTCCCGTTCATCTACAGAGTAAACAATGAAATTAGGAGTCAGAGTGCGCGTCACCAAAAACAGAGAGAGAGAGAGAGATAATAATAATCCCGTAATTATACACAGTAGATGTGTGTCTGTTTGTCTACACACACACACACACACACAAGGATTTGTAAGTACACCTCATTTAAATGTAATCTGTGACTGACCATATATAATTGTGAACAAATGACATTCAACTTAATGAAAATGTGATGATTAACCACTCATTTAAAATATGCAACACACTCTATTTAAAAAGAGAGAGAGAGAGATTAGAAGATCTTCCTCCATTGTTGTACTTCTCCTTGTCAGAACACACACACTAGAAAATTGTGTGTGCATGGAGGGGAAGGAAGAGAATCACCCAAAAAATTTAGATGAGGAAAAAATGAAAGTCAACCTTAAAATTAGGCGGGGATAATTATTAAAGAATTATCATTTTTTCCCCAAGTTTTCTCTCTGCATACAATTTGATAATTTAATAATTCTCAGCCCCACATTTTGATATGATAATTTATTTTATCATTCAAAAAAATGTCAGCATTACACATGTTTAAATATTTAAAGAGAGATAGAGAAAGAGAATCTCTTTTCTCTTATGCTCTGTAAACACAAATATAAAATGTTTGACAATTGACACACACAACCACCCCAAAAAACTTACTCTCTCTGAAATACAGGATAAATGTCTGAAAGTGGAAAGGAGAAAAATACTTTTGACAATGACTCGTGAATTCTGGAAATTTGGTGCATCTTCTAAATATTTTGCACATTTCCCTGTATCTTTGTAATACAAAGTTTGTATTGTAATGTAGTGGACACATTCCATTTTTTGTGTGAAAAGTGCAAAGTAGTAATAATGTTGGTTTGTGCTATACACCTACATGCAACCTTTGAGGACAAAGTCCCATAATATTTTGATGGTTTTGTTCTGGTCTCGCCTGGTCATCGTCATAATAGCATGAGGAATTATGAAAGGAGGACGACAGGAGAGTAATGTACTGGCACACACACACATAGACACACACGCAGGACAGGACAGGGTGAAAAGAGACGAGATAAGATGTGTCTGATTTACACTGTGTATAATTTTAATGTGTGTCTAATTTACAGGTTGGATAGATCCAACGGACAAAAAGTGAAAATGTATAAAACCACAAACATAAATTTTAAAGGAAAAAAACGAGGTCCATTCTTTCAAAGTGCAGAGAAAATTGAATAATGATCCTTCCGATCAAAGATTAGATGTGATTCCATTCGACAAGGAAAAAACAGAATCCATTTTCCTCAAAAAACTGGGTTTCCTCTCACAAATATTTTATTTCCGACCAACACAATAGATCTAACATAGATCGACTGTACATAGTAATTTTGAATATTTTAAAAATGAGATTTTCCTGTACAGATAAAAATTTGAGAGACGAAAGTACAATTTGGAAAATGTAAGTTTGAAAGTGGAATCGATTGTACAGTGATTTAGAGTTTAGAGTTGCAGGGAAATAAAATTGTTGTGGAGGAGGGAAGAAATGTGAAAAAAGAATAAATAATTTTTGTGGATGAGTAATAGGGATGGGAGGAGGAGGGGGATATCAACGTAAAAGTAGGATAGTAAGTAAATTTAATGAGGAAAATACATAGTAAAGTGCTCGAATAATTTCCATGTTAATGAGGCAGGTGCCTACGTGTTGACGGTCTTCACAGCCTCAGCACACACACACACACAGGATGGCAAGTTAAAATCGTAGAGTGAGAGAGTATTAGAGTCAGTAGTGTATGGTCAGCTTGAAGGCATGTTTAGTAACTGAAGAACACAAGTTGTGTGTGTGTGTGTGTTGAGAAAGTAAGAAAGAGAGAAGTCTACCAAGTTCTTCCTTTGATATGTCTTTCTCTACATAACGTGAGTAAGCATATGGACGTGTGTGTATTAGGTCATTTGGTTGACTTCGTGACTCACTGACGGGTTTTGGATCAGGAAGAGTCGTGGATTGTGTGTGTGTGTGTGCTTACGCATAGTCAATCCTCTTTCATGCAAAAATTCTCAACTCTCTGTACACTTTTGTGCAGAGACTGTACTCTCTCAGACACACACACACACAGGAGTCAAAGAGTCATTCCCTGTTGTAGCCTACCCCTCTTTCTGCTCTTGTAATGTTTGAACCTGGGATGATCAAAGATTAATATTGTAATATTATTCTCCTTCTGTGTGCTGTGTGTGTGTTGGGGAGAGTCAACATTTGATGCCACATTAATCTCAACATTTTTTCAATATGATACCACACTTACGACCCCTCCTCCTCACTTGCTCCCTTTGTGACCACAATTTTTTGCATGGAGGAGGAGGACCAAGTTCTTGCAGAGTTTTCTGATGCAGGAGTTGTTGGTTGTGAGGGGGAGGAGGAGAAGGAGTAAAGTATGTCTGATCATTATTAATCTAGAATCTGCCACATTGCATTGCATTCTCTCATGCTCTATGCTGTGCAACTTGCATTGTTCACTCGAGATCCGGGTATGATGATGATGCACCTGCAACTCAACTATTTCATCAAGTCTATAAACTAATGAACATCCCCTCCTCATCAAACTGTTCAGCAGAGACTCACACACACACGCATTGAATTGTGAGAAGAAAATATTTAATTTATTCCTGTACAATTTCAAATGCGAATCTTCTTCTCACAAGGAAATATTAAATCCAAAGTGCCTACATCGCATATGCAAATATAATATTTAGTGGATATTTAACATTAACATCGTCTTTATTCCCCTGCTAATAATAATGGGTTGAATTTGGCAATTATCATGTCCCTCTTTCTCTCTTCCTCTTTCTTTGTTGGCGAGCTGAAAGATAGAGAGATTCATTAATATTATCTACTTGTGGGGGGGGGGGGGGGGG
>WJFB01000228.1:0-12927 GCA_009870185.1 Pygmarrhopalites habei | reverse complement strand
CACATGTCAAACGAAATATGCTAATAAATGTGTGTGCAGTGTGTGTGTGTGACGAGTTGAATGGACAAGAGGTGACCATTACATGGGCACTGGATCTAGTCCACGTGCATCTAATCAAATAAAATATCCCAGGACTCACCCACCGCTGTCACACTATTTACAGTGTGATTAACTAAATGTCCTTTTATTTTATGTGATGTGTGTCTTGTGTGTGTGAGGGAGAGAGAGAGAGTTTAGCTTTCAGGGGTTGAGATGTACAAGATGTTAGAAATACTAATTTAAATAAAAATAACGGGACATTATTAGTCGGCATCCCTCCACACACACACATAGTCTACTCTACAGCCCAATGTTCCTTCCTACTGACCAATAAATTGAGATTTTTAGTTTCTCAGAAAAGAAAATGATTATAATAAATTTTTTGAGTAACTGGGTAAAGTGGATAACATAACTCAGTGTGTGTGTGTGTACATTCATCTTGTAAATCCCTTGCGAGTCAAAATCAATTTACATACATCATCTGTGATGGTCTCCCCTTGGCAGAGTCTAATGTCTTTTTTTTAATGGACACTCAACACAATAATATTATTTTTATGGATGGGACACAGGAGAGAGGGACCAATGGGATTATCCGCTTGAAATTGAACGGAGAAATTTTTATACTGTGTCCATCCAATGTGAAATTTGTGTGTGTGTGTATTTACGAAAAGTAACTTTACAAGTGGAAGGGGGAGATATGAGAAGAACATTTTAGAAAATTAGTTGGAATAATTATGAAGGATCACATTTTAGTTCAAAGTCAAAGTGGTGAAAATTTTGAGTGAAACTTTATCCCCTCTGAAGAGTCCAAAGTAATGCAGAGAGGAGAAAAGGAGGAGGAGGAGTGGTTAGACAATAAAATGCCGATGCCGACAATAACGTAATGGAGGAGGGGGTGAAAAGAGAGAAAAAAAGAAGAAGAAAATTAGGAGACCACAATCAGGAAGGTTTGTAGGTCAACCTTCTTGGAAAATTTCAAGATTCAAGACTTTATGTGAGCGAGTTTGTGTGTGTGTTGAGTGAGTGTGTGTGTGTGTGGATGAGGAAAAGGCCCAGCTCATAACTCAAACATTCGTATCACACCTTTTAGACCAGGCCTGTGTAGACAATGTAGGGAGGAGAAGAGGAGAGGAGAGAAATATTACCACAAAAACTTGATTTGAACTACACAAGACTCGTATGATATCATACACGGTTTTGTCCCGTTGGAATTCTCCTCAATGAATATCTAGAAAGAGAGAGAGAGAGAAGAGGAAGGAGATATAGTAAACTGAATACATGGGGGTTTTTAATGTACAAACAGTTTGAGGGATGAGTAATAAGAGGAGGAGGGACGGAGGCAAGAGAGCAAGAGTCAAATACGAGTATCATCAGGGATGAATGTAGTCTGATATGTCAGTGAATCACACACACACAAATACCTGGATATAGGCCGAAGAATTTTGTGTATTTTCAATACACATGCACAACACACACACGGCACTGTAACACTGGATATGGGAGAAGGGCTACAGAGTGTGTGTGTATGTGTGTGTGTATGAAGAAACCAACATTTCTTGGAGCAAAGTTTACTGTTCAAATTTATTGTTTGAAAGTAGGCAGGCAGAACAGAAGAGGGGAGAATGGTGAGGCGATGAAAGTGTTGTTCTTCAACTAGACACACACACACACTCTGAGTTGCATTTTCTTTTCAAAAATCCTACTACTCTACATATAAATATCTGCATCGTCTGTACTTCTCTCCACTTTGGTTTTCTCAAACCCATTCAAGTCAATCCTTGTCGTACACACTCAAGTATATTCACAGATATCCACCATCTTTCTATTCAATCCCTCTACCTCTCCTCTATTGTCACTCTGTGTCTACTCAATACTCTCATCTCCTTTCATGTTCAACAGGACAAGGATGATGCTCTTAATTTACTTCCATGGAATTTGTGCGTGCGTGCATGGATCTCAATCTGGGATTATTGGTCAATTTATGATTTTCAACTGAACAGGGGAAAAAATTAATAAATCAGGACAGGAGGAATGAAATGAGGGTTTGAGGAGGAGCGAAATGAAGATTTATTTTATAATTTTTTATGACAATTAAAGAAGGAGGAGATGAAAGAATTGTGAGTGCGTGCGTGGGCTCTGTTTTTTACTAATTCAATTAACTCACCTCCTAGGATTCACTTCAAGTCTCGCGTATAAGTATTTTTCACGTGTAGAAACTGCGATAACTAAAATGGAAACGTGAAAAATTATTTCCATCTTTTCTTTGAATTCTAATCACTAAAAATCCTAATAAGCTTTTTTCGTTCTTTTGCAGTTGTCAAGAGGAGAGAATAGTGGGGAAAAGAATGGAGACGAAGGTGGACAAGAGAGCTTGGTAAAAAAACAAGGGGAAATCCCTGACCAGATAGCAATAGAGAGTGGTCATCATGAGCAAGTAGAACAACTCCCAGGGTACGCCAAGTACCCTCCAATCCCTGTCCCTGTTCCAATCCAAGGATATTCGGGGAGTATAGTTCTTCCTCTTCCTCCTCAAATCCATGGAGAAGGACCTCCTCATTTCCAACCACCAAAGAAAGGTGAGATCCTCTTCTCTCTCTAAAAATCTTTGTTTTGTTAAAATATTTTCTGTTGTTGTCGAAAGAGAGAGAGAGAGAGAGAGACTGCAACATGCTTCAATGACATTAGCCCACATATCTTGCATTGTGTGTGTCCCACATGTCACATGAGTGTAACAAGGGAAAAACAACATTGAACATTTTCCCAACTTTTACCAGTGAACTTGAACTCTTTGTCGTCAATCCTACACACACACACACACGCTCACACTTCACAATGACATGTGATCATAATCTTTCTCTTGACACTTGCTCCTGTGCTTCAAAGTAGCCAGTGGATCCTTTACGACAGTTTCATGAGACAAACGGCAATCAAGTAGCCTTCTTGATTAAAAAAGAAATGTTGAAATGTCTTGTTTCTCTCTCTCTCTCTGTTCGTGTCTCTGTTCACAATTACAATGATGATTATTTTTGTTGATTTACTTCGACTGGTCATGAAGATGTGTTCCATGGTGGACCTCAAGCTCAGTACTCTCAACCACAACAAGTTAGACAATTACCACCACACAACCATCATCATCAACATCATCAACAACATCCACTGCCAAATCTTGGTGGCTTCACTGATGTCAAAGTTACAAAGAGTAAAGAAAGTGAGTGACTTCTTTAGTTAGTTTTATTCATAACCGAAATAATCCAGTTTGTTTTAGTTTGTACCTGTTTTTCTATTCCCATTTTACTTTCTCCATTTTCTCCATGATGGTCACAAGAATTTCATATTTGTAGTTTCAGAACTTTTGATTGCTGCTCCATCCCAAGGACCACAACAACAACAAAGTCATTCTGGAGAGCAACAAAGATACAATCATAATGACAATGGAGGATTTCAACAACATTTATTGAAAAGACCCAATATTTTCCAACAACAACAACATGGACCACCTCCTCCACCCCCTCCTCCTTACCGAGGAGACCAAGGAGGACCACCAAAACCACAATTTGGTGGCCATCAAGAGTCTCTCACTCAAAGTATTATTAAAGAATTTTTGTCAAAGGCTCATGGGAAACCACCTCCACCTCGATTCCCTCCTGGTCCACCTCCACCTCCACCACCCCAATCTAATTTTTATGGAGCACCCAATAAACACAACGTCTTGGCACATCCTCCTCCTAATCATGGAAAACCATTCCAAGGAAGTAAAGAGGTTGGCAATGAATTACAAGCTGAAGGAGGAGAGTTGGGACCAGGCCCAGTCGTCCAGTACGGAGGAGGTCAGTTCTATTTCATCATACACAATTAAATTTTGAGATTTGTAGTTAACGATCAATCTGTAATTTTGCAGTGTTGGGACCTAATCCACTTAAACATTTGTCAGCCGGTATGACTACTACTACTATAAAAAACACAAGAAATAAAAGACATTTTGTGTTCAAATTTTTTAATTTCAATAAACTTTTAGCTGGACCATGGCCAGAAGGCCCTGAAGGACCAGACATGGCCAAAATTGTCACTCTGGACGTCAAGTGTGAGAAAAGTGTGATGCGGATTTTCATTGCTTTTGACAGACCATTTTATGGAGTCATCTTTTCAAAGGTCAGTCACCTACACTGACCTTTCATTCAGAATTATCTTTTGGGGGAGGTTCAATGGGTCTGGTAATTAATGTGTTGTGAATTGTTTGATTGCGTTTTGACAGGGACATTATCACAATGTGCACTGTATTCACTTACCTGCTGGTCTTGGTCATACGTCCGCCAACTTTGACATCAGTATCGATTCTTGTGGGACACAAGGGAATAGCGACAACTCTGTCCAAGCATACGGCGCTCCTCAGTCTGGCTCTGGATCATTTTTTGAAAATATTATTGTCATTCAGTATGATGCTCAAGTAAGTGTACACTTGTAAATATTTTTACTGAAAATTTTTTAGTCATTTCCATTGTTACAAACTTATTTCTCTGTCAACTCCCTGTATGTAGGTACAAGAAGTCTGGGATCAGGCAAGGAAATTGAGGTAAAATTCTTTTTTGAAACAATCCAAAAACTGGTGGATTTTCCATATACAAATATTTAATAAAATTTACTTTCTCAAATAGATGTACATGGCACGACCAGTATGAAAAATCTGTCACCTTCCGTCCATTCCCTGTAGACATGTTGGGTGAGTTTTGAGATTATTTTTACTGTTACTCAATCAAATTTTAATCCTGATTACACAATTTAACATGATGGTTTCCTGTCAATAAAGATGTGGTGAGGGCTGACTTTGCTGGTGACAATGTTGGATGCTGGATGCAGATACAGGTCAGTTAAAAACTGATGGTTATTAAAATTTGAATTTTACTTTGCAATGATTTTTTTTAAAAAAATATGTGTCTTGTTGATTGTCCACAGGTCGGAAAGGGTCCATGGGCATCGGAAGTGTCAGGACTTGTTAAGATTGGTCAAACCATGACAATGGTGTTGGCAATCAAGGATGATGACAACAAATTTGACATGTTGGTTCGAAATTGTTTGGCACATGATGGTCAACGATCACCAATTCAACTTGTAGATCAATTTGGTTGCATCTCCAGACCAAAAGTAAGCTTATATAAAGGTTACTTAAGGTTCATACTGTATATTTAGCAATGATTGAACAAGTTTTAAATTAATATTATTTTTCTCCTCGACGGAACAGCTGATGTCACGGTTTACAAAAATCAAAAATTTCGGAGCTTCTGCCTCTGTCCTGTCTTACGCTCACTTCCAAGCCTTCAAATTCCCAGATAGTATGGAGGTTCACTTCCAGTGTACAATCCAGATTTGTCGGTACCAGTGTCCAGAACAGTGTTCTCAAGGAGGAGGAGCTGAGGGTGCTGGGGGTTACGGAGCTGTTGGGAAAAGTGGACTTCCGGCTGGAGAGGGAGAGAAGGATGCGGAGGCAGAAGGAGGAAGTGAAAGTTCAGGCAGTAGACGACGAAGAAGATCAGCCCAATTTAATGAAACTGCTCCCAACTTTGATGATGATGATATATACGAGTACACCACTACATTCAAAATCACTCCACAGTCTTTTGATGAGAAGGAAAATGTGGGATTGAATAGAGTCATCACTGTCGTGTCCAATGATGACTTGGAATTGTTGTCCAAAAACTCGGGGAATAGAGGAGACACAGATGAATCTATGAATTCAGGTGAGAGTGATGAGATTTTATTGTACAGTAAGTATGTACAGGATATTTCTAAAATTGAAGAATTAGTATTCAAATTGTGATTTCACTTGTTTCGTTTCAGATATACCTATGATAGAGTCTACAATCAATGAAATTGTGTGCATGTGAGTACAAATTTAATTCAATTTTTTGAAATTGACAGTGACAGTGACAATATAATGTTAATGTGTTGTGTTTTCTTTCCCTTCTAGGTCCACATTTGGTTTTGCATCAATGTTAGTAGTACTCATTGGGTGTCTACTGATTGCCTGTGTGGTCTCTGCTGTCCTCATTTTAAGAAAACCACGAAAATATTAATTAATTTTTAATATCATAATTTGGGCAAGCTTGAACTGACTTTTATATATTATTTATTATATTATTAACATGTATAGTTGTTATATATTTATCAGAGATGTGGAGAAGAACGCTGTTATTTAGGATGATTTATTTAAAAAACAGTTTTTTTCTTGATTGTTTGTGTGTGGTTCAAAAAAAATTTATCATGACATGTCATCAAAGAATTTTTGTTTAAGACAGTAGGTTATATTGTTGTTATATATTTTTTAACATATTTATTTATTTATTTTTGTTACATTGAGAGTCTACACAAACAGTTTATTATTCTGTCATCATGAGACGTGTTATTTTCCCTGGTTTCCAAAATTCCCAAGCTACATGTGAGAATTACAATTTTATTTTATCACGACAAAAGATTATAAACGTATTCTATCACAACATTTACAAAAAGAAGCTTCTTTGTCTCTTCAAGGAGGAACGAATGGATGAGTGAAAGCATATTTACTGTGAAAGAAAGTGAGAGAAAGGCGGTGAAAAGGTGACAACCGAATCTAATAAGTTTCATTTCAAATGCAACCAAAGTTTTAAAAATGTTTATTTAGTATGAATCAACAACAACAGGCCAAACAAATGCAATATATATTATATATATGATATTTTGTATTTTATTATACTTTTACGTCAACTACTTAACTTACAGATTTGAATGTGTAAGCGACCATGGATATGCCATTTGTATTCTTCAAAATATACAACTTATTTTTAAATACGCATATTTTTAATAATTACAAACTTTCTTATATATATATATATATTTTGTAATATATTTTCGAAAAAATGGAATAATCAGGAAAGAATAAAGACAAAAAAAATTTTTTACGACCCCTACTACTATAATCTGTGAAGCAAAGGCGGCGTACAAAAAATACGAAAAAGCCGAATTTTCAAAGAGTATATATTAAATAGAAGAGTGGAAAAGTAGCGACGGAGATTTAAGAACGTCGGGGGGTTGACTTTGAGCCTTGCCGGGGGAGATCCGGGGGTTGACCGATTATCTACGTGTGCTAAATTTTACTCCAACGCTTTTTCTTGTTGTTCTTCGACATCCTTGATTCTTAGGACGGAATCAAAAACTAAAACCAGCCAGTTCACCCCCCTCCCCCTCCGCGGTCTCAGCTTTAGCCCTCTTAAATTTCCAATACATACATCTCCTCTCTTGGGTTATCTTTACTCTTTGCGAATTTTGCGATTTAATCATTTCACCACATTTTAATGTGGTTTGTAACACGTTGTGCATTTAAGACCAAATAGAAACGGATTGTGTGTTCAATTCTATTCTAACTACTTAGCATGAATAGGTTTTTCTAAATACTCTTTAAGTAATATTTTAATTATGGAGTGGCATATCATTTTTTTATTAGGAGTCAATTTCCTCCTTCAATTAGTTAATTGTGAAAATGCAGCTACCGAGCCAAATCAGATTAGGGGATGTGGGGGGTATGTCAGAAGTCAGTATAAATTGGAATTTCAGGAAATCGAAATCAAATTGTAAGTCACTTTTTATTTTTAAAAAATAGTCTCATTTAAGTACGTGAACAAATGTGATCACTTAACATTACTTCTTTTACAGACTCACCAAGAAAGGCAGTCTAAAAATGAAAACGGACTGTGCTCCATTTGCGTAATTTACTTTACATGTTTAAATTATCATAATACTCATTCGTCTTCTTCAGCTCATAAATAAACACTTTAAGAATGATACACATTTAATGTGTTTGTTCGTAGTCCTATTAACCACGAAGGACAAAATTGGACTGGAGGCTATTACTTCATTCCACTCGACGACAGAGCAGATGACTATATTTTGAAGGTAAACTTGATCACAAAAGTAATCTACACTGTATTGACCATTTTTAAAAGAAATTTTTAAATGACAATTCTTTTAGATATCAAAACCAGAGGGATGGACTTTTGATCCTCCACAGTACGAAATCAAATTTGATGGAAAGACTGACATGTAAATATAATAACCTTACACATATTTACGAAAATCGTTTGCACATAATATATAAGATTTACTAATATTCAATGTGTATTTTTGAAGGTGCTCACAAGAGATTGATCTCAATTTTGATTTCAAAGGATTTTCTATCTATGGCAATGTTGCTACAATTGGTCACACAATTGGTCCAAGTAATATCAAAATATCATTGTCGGGCCCTCATGATTTACAGTTAGAAACTGTGACAAAGGAAAAGGGAGTTTTTTCTTTTGAAAGCATTCCTCCTGGTAAATATGTGGTTAAAGCAACTCATCCAGACATTCTCCTTCAAAATCCTCAGCATTCATTTGAAATCACGAACAAAAATATTGCAATTGAGAATAAGGTGATTTAATTATTCTATTTAATCATGACAAATAAAGAAGTATCTCCACAGGTTGAGAGATGTACTATACTTAAATCGTTGGATATTTTTAGATTCTTGTCAGCGGATACACAGTCACAGGGCACGTATACAGTGACTCTTCTCGTCCTGTTGAAGGCGTTTATCTTGTACTTTATGGACAATCCAGCTCCAAAGAACCAAAAGATTGCCTGAAAAATGTTACAGATGTGAGTATTGATCACAATAGTGCTGATGGGAAAGTATTGTGCCTTCGAGCATCATGTTCTGACGGAGCATTTCAATTCATTGGTGTCTCAGCAGGAAAATATACTATTCTACCCGTCTACAGGTACATATTAACGGAACTGAAAAGTTTTTGTTTCTATACATCTAAATGCAAAGATAATGCTGTCATGAAACTTTGACAGGGGAAAAAATATTGTCTATGATATGGTCCCTGAGAAATTGGAAATGGAAGTCAAGCACGAGTCTGTTCTACTGAAAAACTTTCAAGGTAAGAAAATAATCTCAAAGGTTTACATTCAAGTTGACCCTTGTACTGTGACAGTTTGTTGCATATTAAATTTAATGTTAACTACAAAGTAATTACTGCACACTGTGTAGTACACAGACCCTAACTACTTTACATTAATTTTTTTTCTAGTGGAAGGATTTACTGTGCAAGGGAGGGTCCCAGGTTTCCCTGGTGCATCTGTTTTCATTAATGGAAAAGTCAAAGCTGTGTCGAAAGATGATGGAACATTTAATTTACCTAGGATGAAACCTGGAAAATATGAAATTCAAATTGAAAAAGGTAAGTAATTTTTACCTACCTGTTGAATATTTTTAAAGCATATTTTTTCTTAGTTATTAGGAATAATATTCCTGAAATATTATTTTATTGATTAATTTTTCTTGCAGAAAAAGTTCAATTTGACATGGTGACGATAGAAGTGACAGCGTCAAAACCAATTCTCCCAGATTTTATCCCTTCACGTTTCCTTGTTTGTGGTATTGTCAAAGGAAGTAGCAGCACATCGTCTCTTACTCTGGACATTCAACCACTTGACAAATCTGGGAAAAATATTGGTGATGTTCGTCATGAACAGATTGAGGATCCAAATAATGTGTGTGTATACTTACCAGGTGCGGTCCTTTTCTTTTTCATTAATTATACCTAAACGTAATGATGATTAATTTTTAATTAAATTATATTTTTTGATTTTTTACCCTCATGTTTTCAGTTGGAAATTATAACGCCTGGATTGGATCGTCAAAAAATAAGTATTTTACTCCTGCCACGTTCAATTTTCAAATTCCAATTAAAAATAATCTGGAGCAAAATACTTTTGAATTTAAAGAATTTTTGGGGAAAGTTTCTGGTAAAATTGTCTGTACATTGGGATGTACAGAAAGTTTAAAAATTTATCTTGAACGTGATGGAAGGAGAATTCAAGAGAAATCATTACAAGGTTCTTCAACTGATGCGAATCAGCAAGTGAAATTTACCTTTGAGAATGTAGAGTCTGGAACTTATCTAATTTCCCTTGACATGGACAGCAAAAATTGTTGGGAGAAAGATGGACAACTTGAAGTAACTGTAAGGGATACAAACGTAGAAAACTTAACCATTGGCCAAACTGGTTTTCGTCTAAAAGTCACTTCTAGTCATGACACAAATTTGAAGGTTCTCCAACAAGGACAAATAGTTGAGAAAGAGTTTTCACTGAAAGCTAATATACCTGAGAAAATTTGTCTAAAAACTTCTCAACCCTACACTCTGGAACCAACTAGCTGTCATATTTTTGACGAAACTGATATTCATGTTAAACCTGGAGTGGATACCAATGTCGTGTTGCAAGCTGTCAAACACCTCATTTCAGGGAAAATAACTTCAATGGACAAGATTGAGGATCTCAAAGTCAAAGTGAATGGAAATATTCTCGACGGAGCAAAACATATTGAAGTAACTAAAAATTCTCATGGGGAACTTGAATACAAAGTCAGTTTTGGTGAAGTGCCTAATACAATTGTGACGATTAACTTTCTGTCCGTGGGATTCTCGTTTGACCGCTCAGAAATTGAATTGCAAACTGTAGGCATGTGTCAACTTGACGTGTTTAATATCATAGCCAAAAAAGCACATATTTTGAAGGGAAGGTTGATTCCTCCATTGGGTATGTTATATTCTTAATTAATTAGCATATAATAGTAATGTTTAAAAAAATCTATCTAGTATTTTGTTTAACTTCAGAGGGTGTACAAGTCCATGTACAGTTACTCCCAGCAGCAGGTGATTCAACGAGTGAAACTGTTGTGGTGACATCCAATGCTAAGGGAGAATACATTGCTGGACCATTCGTGGACCACTCGAGACAAGCCAAGCTTGGTAATTTTTTCATTTATAACAAACTTAAATGTTATTACAATAAATTAATAAAATACAGATAGAGAACAGATTACCATTTATATGTATTTAAAAAAATTATGATAATTGAAACAAATAAGTACATGGTGTACTTAATACATGTAAAAAAATTGTGAACAGTAATTGTAATAATCTAGTCTTCATCGTCATCATGTTCCATATCAGTGAACCCACTGTCTTCTTCGTCCTCGTCCAAGTCTTCCATCATCATCTCCACAATGTCTGAAGAAATCTCATCTTCTCCCTCTTTTTTGTCAAATTGAAACTGTACATACACACATGTACACAAAACCAAATAATTTGAGCCAAATTGACTTTCTGAAAAATATTTGGAAGTATAATATACTTACCAGACCATCTCTAAAAATCAATAGAGAATGTTTTCTGACAGTTAAGCTTCCGTTCATCACTTCTTCCAAATGAGTATTAATGTCCTTCTTTAATGCTGCTGGTTCTTTTGATGAGAGTCCCTTACTTTTCATTATTTTGATAATTTCATCAATGGAAGTTTCATCGTACTTATGGTACGTTTCATACCTTGTATGATTCGTGACCATGGGTGGCTTTTCTTCTTTTGACATCAAAACGACCATCTTTTTGACAATATGTATATGATAATTTTCCATTCCTCCTACAACAAATTCAGCTACCCCAACGTCCATTTCATGACCATACAACAGAAAACTACACAGAATGCACAAACAGAAAACAACAAATTATTATATTGTGTATTTTATATAATAAATAGACTTACCTCTCCCTCACAGTGAGAGTGTAGACTTGTACACGCGAGACCTCTGATCATTAAGTACAGGACTTGCCTAATGTGATGCCAGGGAGTAGGAGCCGATGTGAACATAATCGCATCCTTGTGACATTTTGACCCATCCTCAAATGTATGATTACATGGAACCACAACCAAGTGACCTGTAAAAATACGCACAAATACACGAATGTGTGTAATGTCCTTATATATAAATATTGTACAGGAACTAGGGGAGAAAATTTACTCACAACCAGCTTTATTCTTTGGTTTGTTAATGTTGCACTTATCAACATGTATTTGTTGATTACAAACATGTATCATTCGACGGTAGGTCCGAATCATCTGAAGCTAAAAAAACAACAACAATAGAACATCCCCACGAGGTATAAATAAAATGGTCATTTGAGATTACTTCATAATAAATCTATTATTTTTGATTAAAAAAGGGAACTTACAGGAGGGACTTGTAGATTAAGCGTTCCATCAGCGTGTCGTGCTTCATGTTTCTTGAGACATTTTTCCGAATATCCCTTTTGGCAAATTGAACACCGGAACCTCGGTTCTCGGTCCGCAGGAGGACATGGACTCTCTTGGTGTCTATTGAGTCCTGCCGCCCAATAAAATTTCCGTGTACACAAACCACACTCAAATTGAGGGTCTGGGTTGTGACGAGTACTTTTCGTGGTTTTTGAGGTTTCCTTCAGTAAGGGTTTCAAATTTACATCCATCTTTGGTACACTTAAACTTGGGAGAATTTGGATCATGTATTAGCATGTGTCTGTCCCGTCTAAATGTATCCTTGAATATTTTAAAACACACTGTACATGTACGAGATGGGATATCGTGTTTTGACATGTGACTCTTGAGTAAATGAGGAAAATCAAAAGTCTTATCGCACAATGTACAGGAGTAGACTAGTTGAACTGATTCTTCATTTTCTTATGCTACTTGATACCGCTCTTCCATTTGTTTCTTGCATAACTCTGGGTTGAATACAATTCCCTCATGGTTGCTGCTGTAATGCATTGTCATCAATCCTTTCTTTTTTTCTAGTCTCCCACAAATAAGGCAACGGTACAATTCTCGTATGTGATCCCAGTGATCCGTGCTTTTAACCAATGGTATGGTATGTGATCCCAAAAAAATGAGGTGATCCGGACTTTAGCCAATGGATAGGTATGTGATCCCATAAGTAGAATACTTTAATTTTACCAAAAATTGCACAAAAATTAATTGCAAAGTTTGAAAGCAAGCTAA